>JAMZEH010000093.1:0-205000 GCA_024699665.1 Ostrea denselamellosa
CCTTTGTCAAATCTAACCGTGAAAAATACTGATGTCCGGCTAATTTGGAAAACATCGCGTCAATGTCGGGCATTGGTTCCGCATCGAAGATAGTGATACGATTAAGAGATCGGAAATCAACGCAAAAGCGGTATATCCCGTCTTTCTTAGCGACCAGTACTATAGGTGACGAATAAGGACTTTCTGATGGTTCAATCACGTCTAATTCCTGCATCTTCCTTACTTCATTCTTGATAGTTTCTACCATGGAATACGGGAGTGGTCTGGACGGAACTCTGATAGGTTTATCCGTCGTGGTTCTGACGTCATGTTGGAGTACACTGGTGTTGCCTGGTTTATCTGTTAGAACACCCTTGTATTTACTAAGGATTCCCATCACGAGCATCTTTTGGTTCTCTTGTAACTCCTTATTGATGTCCATTTCCATATCTGACTCGTTCTCGAACAAACTCACTTCTAAATCTTGGTCATCCCCATCTACTGGTTTTTCACTAACTGCGGCTAGGATATTGGCTTCCAACACCATGCATTCATTTTCCTCTCGTTCGATGTACTGCTTCAAAAGGTTGGCATGGAATGTTTTCAGGTTTCCATTCACATCAATTTGATAATCTACTCTGTTCAGCCTTTTGTGAATCACGTAGGGCCCTTTCCACTGCATCAGTAACTTGTTGTTATCAGTGGGTAATAGAATTAGCACCTTGTCTCCTTCCTTCATGTTTCTACTTCTTGCCCTTCTGTCATAGTACTTCTTGTGCCTTCTCGATGCTTCTTCTAACTTACGATGTGCCAACTCGCATGTAGACTCTAATCTCTCACGTAGATCAAAAACATATTGATAGGTGGTTTTTACCTCCGGATCCCTAATTTCTTGAGTCCACAGTTCTTTCAGAATAGTAATGGGTCCTCTCACTGTCCTGCCATAAACCAGCTCGAATGGTGAAAACCCCAAACTTTCTTGCGGCACCTCTCTGTATGCAAATAGGACGGCTGCTAGATATTTGTCCCAATCCTTCGGTCGATCAATACACAGTCTCTTGAGCATCTGCTTTAAGGTTCCATTAAAACGCCCTACGAGCCCATTACACATTGGATGGTACGGTGTTGTGGTTAGCTGTTTCATGGAAATGAGTCGGCTGACTTCTTTCATCAATGATGACGTAAATTGGCTTCCCATATCCGTCAGCATTTCTTGAGGAACGCCTATGCGGGAGAACATCTCAACCAAAGCTTCAGCTACACGCTCAGTATCAATTCCTGGTAAGGCGATCGCTTCGGGGTATCTCGTAGCGTAGTCTACAAGCGTCAAGATGAATTTGTTACCTTTCTCCGTTGGCGGATGCAAAGGACCTATTATGTCTACTGCCACTCTCTTAAAAGGCTCATCAATTATTGGCATGTTGTCTAATGGTACCTTACTGACTTTCCCTTTAGGTTCCGTCTTTTGGCATGTATCACAGGAACGACAGAATCTCTTGATTTCAGACTGCATTCCTGGCCAGTAGAATTCACTCATGATCCTGTTGATTGTCCTACTGGTAGCTAAGTGTCCAGCCATGATTGACTCGTGGGCCAACTTCATCACGGTATCCCTAAACTTTGAAGGAACTACTAGTTGGGAATATAATTTGTCTCCTCTGAATTCTCTGTACAGGAGCCCATCTTTGGAAAACCATGTTACTTTGCCATCCTTTGATGTTTTCTTCTCCTTCACATTTTGACGAACAACGTTAAGACTAGCATCAACCTCTTGTTCACGGCGAATGTCGTCTGGTTTAACTGCATCTACTACAATGTCGGGAACGTTGAGAGGGGTATATGGCTTTGCTCTTTTCTTTTTCTGTTGCCGTGTCTCAACTGCTAAAGTTGGTTCCCAATCCGGATTTGGGTCATGTGGCTTTCTAGCATCGCTAATTTCTCCGATAATTAGGTCAAAGACAGGGTTATCCATACACCAGACGTTGTACTTTCCTGTTAGGTATGGAGAGTCGATGTGAATATAGGCTACGGGAACAATTCTCTTCGTACTGTCTGCCAAAGTACATGTAACATCTTGTCCAGTGAATTGTTCGGCTTGTACTAAACTTTTTCTTACCACAATATTTCTGCATCCGGAATCCCTCAGTAAAGTGACTGGGTGACCATTTACATACCCTGCTGATATTGGCATCTGCTTCTCATTGCTATGACAAGCCGAAGTTAAGATCATTGTCTTGTCACTTACCCAAGAATCAATTGTTGGATTCTGAGTCATTACCAAGGCGCTACAATTCGCATTGGATTCCTGGATATCATCGTCAATAACTGCCCCAGAAAACTTACCTTTTGACTTGTTTGGACAATTGGACGCTATGTGTCCCTTTTTTTCACAAAGGTAGCATTTACGTTCTGAAAGTGGAACAAAAGGTTTAGGCTTTTGAGGAGGTTGGTGTCGCGTGTCCTTACCTTTAGCAGAGTCGCTATTTGAAGGTTTCTTGGTCGGCTTGAAGCACAGGTTAGCTGCGTTTGTAGATCTGGATTCAGAAAATTGATCTGCCAGTTTACACATCTCTGAAGCTGATCTAGGAACATTCTGTTTCAGAAAAATGGCTAAGTCCTGATTACAGACATATAGAAGTTGATCACGCAAAATCAGATCGAAAAGTCCATCAAGTGTCTTATTAATTTTCGCCATTTCAATCCACCTGGTGAGGTATGATCCCAGCCTTACAGTAAACTGTGTGAACGTCTCCCCTGGGTCAGGTCTGCTTGACCTAAACTTCCGCTTAAAACCATCTTCGGTCATGTCGTACCGGCGAAGTAAAGCAGATTTCAATTCGTCGTAATCCTGGGCTGTTGAAGAAGACATCAATGCATACACGTCCAATGCTCTTCCACGCAATAACGCACTAAGACTGGTAGCCCATGTTTTCCTTTCCCAGTTCTGCGCTGTCGCATACCGCTCAAATCGCCGAAGATAACTGTCCATCTCATCTCGCGACTCATCAAACGGCGGTATTTTCGGCATGCTCGCTTTCACGCGAGTTTCCTGAACTACGGGTTTCGCGTTACCCAATTCTAACATATCGCGTTCGCGCCTAGCTTCCATCTCTTTCAACTTAACTTCTTGATCTAACTTTTCTAACTCTAACCTAAATGTTCTTTCTTCCTTCTCTCTCTCCCTCTGAGCCACTCGTTCATCTCTCAATCTGTCTTGTTGTTCTTTTACATACTTTCTCAAATCTTGATCAGAATATCCTAATTCTTTCCCCGCTGCTATTATTTCACTTTCAGTTGCCATCACAAAGCCAAAGCAATACTACTAACACTAACAGTATTCACGGACGAATAGTCTATCATATGGCAAACTGCAGAACCCTGAATGATGGTACATACAATCCTTACATGACCTTGAACATACACTATGAGGTGCACCACTCACAGTGACTGACACCGACTTGATCGCAAATAGGCGATATACTATGCTACTGGAGTATGGGCGACACAGTACTACAGTCAACAATTTTTAAAATGAAATACCGTTATTCCTGTTCTGTAATAGGTACTATTTCAGTGCAGACCATCCACAACAACACTCTAAGGTAGTTGACATTCACTTCTGGATCCCAATTACCACAACAGCCAAGTTTCTTCTCCTACAATATTGTTCACAAATAAGTGGTTGTTTCTAAAGAGTTATATTATACAGTATGAGTTCACACAAAAAAACCCCAACAACATGAATTTCAAGTTAAATTTGCACAATGAACTTCTCCTGACAACACTAATCTCAATTATCGATCAGAGATCTATGATCCCACTTCTGACACCAAATGTCACATATCGTTGTCAGGAAATAAAACCAAATTTGATTACACATTTACATATTTATTACACGTTCCATAAATGATAATTTTTATACTCTCATGTTTACTTTCACACACTAAATAAATACGATCAACAAATCAGACTGTCGTTTACAATAGATAAATGTCACTCTAGCTTATGGCACAGCGGTTTCACACCCTAGGTGTTGATCCTGGCGGTGGTATTAGGGGTACTTGGCTCCCACATGTCCTACGACACATCGCCTTGATGACTTCAAATTGAACTACAACTGATTGGGATCTATAAAAAATCAAGTTGCACTATTCAAATATACATATTGTTACCTTACATAATACCATGACATATTGCGCATGTGTACGCATCTACTACACCGTACACTCTTGTACTACAAACACCATATATACTATAATACTCATGTGCAGTAAATACTTCACTCACTACTAATATACTCAATACTCAGCGTATATAAATACACATGTAATTTACTTACTACATAATGCACATACTCGTATACATGTACTACTGACAATGTTTCACATTGTTACTATACTGACTCACTTATCGATGCATTCACTAGAGTTTTACACATACTCTATATTATACTATATTGTACTTCACTATATTGTACTCCACACTAGTAAAATTAACAATATGCAAACTTGAATCAACTTTACACAACAAAGTCGACAATAAACTGCAGTTGAAGAAATTTGGAAGTTTTATAGATAAACTGAAAGGAAATTAATATCAATTAATGAATTAGATAAACTTACCTCAGAAGTGCTACAGTTGACAATCTGTCCTGAAGTACACAAACGTATTACTTTACTGTGTCAATTTCTAATGCCAGATACTTGGCGTCTGTTCCCTTTGCCTGCTACGCCCAAAACTGACCAAAGCAGCACCGTAAACCAGTTCGAATACTAGTTCTATAAAAATAGACCTCGCTTACTGAGCAAATAAAAACCGGATTTTTAAACCTACGGGTGAACATTTTGGATATAATAAACTATTCACCTGTACACAACCCTTGTCTATGACAAGCAGTTTGGACTTTAAATGTAACAATCTGTGATTATTTGATTTCCTACCTCCAGATGTTGATATTTAGTAGCAGGATGTTTTCCTTTTATTTTCCTTATCGCAAAGTTGGATTGATTGATTGTTTAGTGTTTTACGCCACACTCAACAATTTTTCAGTTATCTGGTGGCGTCCAGTTTTTTAATGGTGGAGGAGAGAACCCCGATACAATGTACCTGGGAAGAGACCACCGACCTTCGGAAAGTAAACTGGCAAACTTTCTCACATATATCGGCGCGAGTGTCACACAACACTGGTAATATTAAAAGAATTGATATAAAATAATTTTGAAAAGGGGACGTTAAAAAAATTAACAAAACCACAATCTATTACATTCTATTTATATTTCTTAGCAATGAATGGAAATAGATGAAAGTGCTTTTTAAAATATGTTTAATGATCGAAAGAAATGTCAACCTAAATTATTTCATAGTAGAAAGCAAATTTCGATATATATAAGTTCATATAGAATCAATCGAAATTCACTAGGCTAGCATGCTTATTTGAAGTGTATCCGTTTTATAGACATGGACACAAGCCAATCAAATAAAGCGACAGCTACAATAAAGGTCTGCTACATGTAGAGCGGACCGGTCGCGCTAGCTCAGTGGTTAGAGCGTTCGCTTCGTAACCGGAAGGTCGTGAGTTCGAGCACAGCTCGTGCCATGGCCGCGTCAAACTTAAGACGAAAAATAGGTAGTGATTGCTCCTTCGCCAAACGCTCGGCATTCAGAAGTGAGAATCACGGGTCTTTCGGACATGACCCTAAAACGGAGGTCCCATGTCACGGTAGGCGTTGGTACGTTAAGTAACCCTCATTGCTACGGTCCTGAGCGCTAAGCATAGGTCTACATTTGTGGTACTTCACCTGGTAACGTCTCAATATGAGTGAACAATTCTCGACGGGACGTAAAACAAACAAACAATCAATCGATCAATCATGTAGACCGTCCATGGAAGTAAACGCAATCAATGTATGTGACCAATCAAAATGTAAACGTGGTTGAGATTCGGCTTGACTGGGTATTTGGACTGACGCCTTCACCGTGAAGGCATACGACATAGTATGCAGGAAGTAAACATTACGTTGCATTTTGGGATAAGTACGAAACGTTAATTCTGGTTTAATGTGAGTTTATATATTCAATGTCACATTAACTAATGTGAGTATAATAAAGTTTCATACAACGGTATTTAATGATATCACATTAAAGATTTTATAACGCATTAGGGCTAATCCACGTGGGAACCTGGGTTAGAATAGATCCTCAGTATCCTTGCTTGCGACTAAATGGGCGGTCCTTCGGATGAGACCACAAAAACCGAGGCCCCGTGTCGCATTAGGTGTAGCGCGATAAAGATCCCTCCCTACTCAAAGGATTATGATTAGGTTTTCAGGTTTTCATGAACATTTTTGTTTTTAAAATTAGGCAGGATACTGACAAAAACGTTGATGTTATAAGGGTTTAAACAGTCTCCTTTAAAGTCAGCATTTCGAACATTTTATGGTCGTCATAATGATTTAGTTTGCTAATATAATCTGTTATTGGATAAATGCTGTCTAACGTGTTTCATACAGACCATTCTTTACATTGATTTTGACTACGTTTACCTGACCAAGATGTAAAGCTCACGGTGGTTGTAACCGGTGGACAGAGGATGCTTACTCCTCCTATGCACCTTATCCCACGTCTGGTATATCCAGGGGGTATTCCTTATAGGATTTATGAGATTGATCACTACCGTTATCTTCACCGCTACCTAACCGGGGGAAGGGGTTCCAATTCCCAAACCCGTCCCTTCGAAAATATTTCAAATATATTGAAGTTTATGTTTTTGTGGCTTGCCATATTTTACCTGATTACCTATAAAGGAAATGCATTGCCACACATATATCAACATATTTCAAATTGTCCAAAAGTGTATCCAGCTCAACAAGACACCTCTCAACACGTAACGAACTCCACTGCACTACTGGTCATGTGATGAGATGACGAACTATCAGGAATATTTTCACACATGACAACGTGGTTCGGGAACAGAAATCCTTATTTCCAATACCCGAGATCCCGTGTGGATCCGGGTTGTTAGATTAGATCCTCAGTACCCTTGCATGTCGTAAGAGGCGGCTAATTGGGCGGTCCTTCGGATGAGACCGCAAAAACTGATGTCTCGTTTCACAGCTGGTGTGACACGATAGAGATCACTCCCTGCTCAGACGCCATAAGCGCCGAGCATAGGCGTCAATTTTGCAGCCCTTCACCGATAATGGCGAAGTCTCCATATGAGTGAAAGATTCTTGAGTGGAACGTTAAACATTATATAATGAATCAATCAATCCAACACCTGACAATAAACATCATACGATCTCCTCTCAAGTGATCGATATAGATACATGTACGCGCGACAACACTGCTTAATGGCACAGAAGGTAGAAGAAGCATTACAATATGATATTAGAAATTTTGTATTTTGATTACACGGGCTTTCCTCCCGTTTCAAGTCCTTTCAGCGGACTTACTTTTATCTATGTTGCCTCTGAAAACGCTAGTTGAAAAGGTGAGGATAGTAGATAGTGATTAATTTCATAACGTTTCTAAAGAATTCAAAATTCAGTGTAGGGCAAAAAAGGATTCCTAAACATACCAGAGGTGGGATAGGTGCCTAGGAGGAGTTAGAATCCCCTGTCAACCAGTCATATCCGGCGAGAGTAAGTAATTTACTGTTAAAATCAGCGTACAAAGAACGGCCTCAACTGCTATGAAACATGTCAACTAGCATCTTGCCCATTAACAAGCTGTAATGCTAATTAAATCGTCATAACGAATACAATTTTGTGACATGCTGACGATAAACGATATTGTTGGTTGATTCATTGTTTGCGGTTTTCTGTCACACCCAACAATTTTTCAGTTATCTGGTGGCGTCCAGTTTTTATGGGTGGAAGAGAGAACACCCATGAAATGTACCCGGGAAGAGACCACCGACCTTTCGAAAATGAACTTGGAACTTTCTCACATATATCGGCGCGAGCGTGAATCCAACCCGCGTCGACTAGAGGTGAGAGGCCTTGTGATTTTGAGCAAGATGCTCTAACCACCCGGTCACAGAGGCCCCAACGATACTGCTAAAACCCCAGTACCATCAACATATTTATCAGCAGCCTGCTTCGATTTAAAAACTGATCATATGCAGAAAAAAACTCTGTTGAGACATTAATACCATATGCAGGTGATAATGGAATATTTCTACATAAATATGACCAGTTAACGATGAAGAAGCTGAAGATAACCCTTTTGGTGGTTAAAATGTATATGCAATAAAATAGCTAAGTACAAAGCGGATGTGGAAGAATGTGGTGTCTTTTATTGCAAGACCACTGGAATATATAATAAACAGAAGCTCGCGGCCGGAATGTAAAATTGAAACCGAATGCGTGAAAGAACTGAACAGCTGATAGCAATATTTCCGAATCACTTTTTGAAGAAGCAGCCGTCTATGATGTCAAAATAAATCATGCTTAATTTTGATTTTCAAAAAATCCAAGCATACCAAATAATTACCATTGGAAAAGATGATAAAAACAAGTTTGAAATTTTTAAGTTAAAAAAACCTTTATTTGCCCATAATTCTCAATAAAATGCTCTAACCCAGTTTATCAGCCAAACACGTACATGTTATAAAAGTATTTCCATTTGCCAGCTAAGCGACCGGGAGCGCTTTGCGTTGCTACTTTTTCTCGATCAGATATGACTGCCCTCATGCAAATATCAGAACCGCTGCTAAACTTCGCGATTTGTTTCAATACAGCACTTGCGTCCCAGGCATAATGAACCAATACCTGCGTCTCGGTTGTAACTTTACCCAACTTATTCTCGTAGTCGGCAGTGTTAATCTTCGGTTTTTCTTTTGGAACGCTCGAGGTTAAAACATTTCTATTGTCCTTTTCCAAATATTCATCACCTCCACACAGTTTGAATGCATGTCCATTCTTTCCAGTCCATGATTTAGTCATTTTGTTGTAAACAATGACAGCCCAGTCCCTCCAGTAGTATTTTTCGGAATAAAATTTGTACAACCGATCTGCAAAATCGTTGTTATTATCATCTTTATATTGTGCAGAAAGGTCTTTCAAATCTTTATATCTTTGATCTTCCCATGCATTAGTGACTTCCTCATCCACATTTTTCACTTTCTGTAGAACTGTCTTGATGTTTTTCTCCCATTCACTCTTTTCCATTTTATAGCTGGCTGTTTTATTTGTTAATTCCAGATAAGCTAAGTTGACTTTGACAGCTGTAATGAGAAGGCCAAAACATCCAGCCATCACCTTTTGCATCTTCTGTCGATCATAATTTGTATATTGCATCGCTTCCTTTGGGATATTGTCCGTGAAAGTCTGCTCTTTCATTATACCGTCATATATTTTTTTCGCTGCATTTTGATAACTAACCTTGAATGACGTGATAAACCGTTCCTTTTGACCATTGACGGCATTTTTCGGAGCTTTCATCAACATATGAAGGCGGTATGACAAAGTATTGACATTTTGTTCAATTGCTGAAAATTGTGACTTGAGTCCTTTTGCTTTGATTAGATTTGAAACTTCACCGAAAAGCCTCTCCATATTTCTGAAATTTGAATCCACCCTCGAAAATTGCTCTTTCAGGAACGTTAATGTTGGATCTTCTTGTTTCGGGAGAAATAGGGTTATGAGGTCCATGAGTGGACCAATGGCTGCCAAGAAGGGGGCAACAGCGCTCATGACTTTCGTAAGTTTAGCAAGGACCTTTACACTAGAGACGACATCAGTGATGACGTTGGTAGCTTCGATCCCGGCCTTAACAACGTCAGTTACTTCCTGAACATCGTCCCCTACGTCAGCGTGAAGATCACTAATCAGAAACAGCAGAAATACGAACAGCAACAGACGCACTACCTGCATGGTTCAGGTACTCTTAAATACAAAACATCAGTCTAAGTATTGATTGATAAAAGAGTAGTTCAGAATAAATTCAAACCGTCCATTGACTTATTAGATACAATTCAAGTTTTTACACCTTAACACACACACACACACACACACACACACACACACATATATATATATATATATATATATATATATATATATATATATATAATTTTGTCTCGACTCTAACTGAAAACAGACCTATTTATTTTTATATATCCAAGAAAAACATTGCGTTTTCCCTAGCCTGTGTAGTTTTAGTTGTAGTTTGTATTTGTTTTTGTACAGTAACTTAACTATCGTTTCTATGTTAATAATCTGGCGTCCAGAAAAGAAATACGCTACGATTTCTTAGAGGTAGCTGACCTCAACAAAACCGACACAGTTTAATTGTAGAGATCGATCCCGAAACTTAACATTACACTTGCTTGGCTTGTTGGCATCCATGTTTCCTTTGAATAGAAGCTATCTTTAAATTTCTCCAGGGTCGAACCCTGGCATCCGTGAAAACTTGCCCACAGTTTCCGTGACATAGACAACCAGGATTTGTGGGGAGCGGAGAGGACCGTAAACCCTTGGCTTGCAAAATGGAAGGTTAGAAAAAACATAATTCATGGTAATCTCATTGTACGTTGGTTAAATATACTCTGCAAAAAAAGAAACGCATAGCCCTTTTGAAATTTTAAAAATGCAAATTATGTATTTTACCAGGTAAACTGAAATGGTCAATTGAGTAATTGATTTTTTACAGGTAAGTATGAAACTTTAAAGGTCTGTTCATTTGATTTGGCTCTCTGCCAAATTAGCTCGGCGACTCTCTAAAATTGCACATCACCTCTATCGCCATGGAATTTGGCTTACGTTTTTCACGAGAACTTTGTGTTTAATTCAACCACTACATTAAAGCGTATAAAAGGACGAAGTTTGAAGCTTGAATTCATCATAACGTTAAAATGCTGCCATGCCAAGGTTGGACCCTGCTACTCGAAATATCGTCATTGGCCGTCTCCAGGCCGGAGTATCCCAAAGTGAGATTGCACGAACTGAAAACGTAAATCAGAGCACAATTTCTCGGCTGTGGAACAGATTCCAGCAGACTGGCTCTACTAATGACCGACCGAGGAGTGGGCGACCTCGCATTACGACTCCTGGACAAGATCGCTACATCCGGGTCTTTCATCTACGGAATCGAACCGTTGCTGCAACAGCTACTGCAGTCGGAATACCTGGGTTGAGAAGAATCAGCTCGCAGACAGTCCGCAACCGACTTCGACAATATGGCATTAGACCCAGAAGACCGTATTTTGGAGCAGTTTTGACACCGTTACACAGACGAGAAAGAGTCCGATGGTGCAACAGATTGAGGGGCTGGATATTCCGCAACTGGCGTAGAATCTGGTTCAGCGATGAGTCCCGTTTTCTGCTACAGAAACGTGATGGAAGAATCCGTGTATACCGGCGCAGGAATGAACGTTTCTCTTCCTCGTGTGTCCAAGAAGTGGATAGCTTCGGTGGAGGTAGCGTCATGATGTGGGCGGCGATCTCTAATGACCGTAAAACAGAACTGGTACATGTCCCGGGCAATTTAACGGCTCAAAGGTACAGAGACGAAATTCTCCAACCTCACCTTATGCGCGTAATTGACCGACAGAGGGAGTTATTCCAACATGACAATGCTAGGCCTCACACAGCCCGCTTAACAATTGACTACCTTCAGCAGAACAACATTAATGTGCTACCATGGCCTTCCAAATCACCGGATTTGAATCCGATTGAACACTTATGGGACCAACTGGATAAACGTGTGCGCCTGCGCCAACCTCCGCCTCAGACCCTCGATCAGCTCCGTCAAATGTTACAACAGGAATGGCGAACAATTCCACGCAATAACGTAAGAACAATGATTGACTCTATGCCAAGGAGATGCAGAACTGTGTTGCCAGCTCGAGATGGTCATACACGATACTAACTTAAACGTGACAGGAAGTGTTCTTAACTGTGATGATCTGACTTTTTTTTCACCAAAATCTAAGGTTTGGACTGTAATTTTTTTCAATTGAAACAATTCTAGTGAATATCTACATTTTTTATTGTAAAATCATAATCCAAAATACATCTACTAAAATCTTAAAAAATCCATTATGCGTTTCTTTTTTTGCAGAGTATATATCAAAGACCAAGGTACGTTACTGACCATAATAGGCTGCTAATTACTCCATAAAGCTTAACAGGATAAAAAGCGTAGGATCTGCCCAATTCAATGGTATATGATTTATTTATATATACTTGAAGAAACAAATAAAACTTTTACGCTAAAAACGACGGCCTTATGTACAAAGCATCATTCCTTTGTTCTAACCCGAAGTCATGATACGTACAAGAAGCACAGCGCATTATTTGTAAATTAGATTTGCTACCTTTATCATATATTTAGCAATAAGTTGAATCCTTGTAAGAAAATAACATGACGTAGACAGAAAATTAAATACAGAAATTCGGGGGAATGATTTATGCAACTCTAATTAAGCGAATTGTGTTGAAAGGCATGGCTAAGGAGCGTATTTGATTTCAGATTAACGGCGAGATTTTTCGGCATATTTTGAACTACTGGAAAGTTGAAAACTAACTATAAATTGTACGACTATTAATATATTCTCTTTAAAGAAGTAGACAGACATAACCTATATCCTGAATGTTGACTTTCCCTGTGCAATTATCAAAAGACAAGCCTATTGATAGCGCAGATGCTTTTTTTTTCCAAACTGATGACCCCGTCGAATAAAATGTCTTATTTCAAAATATCTTGTTTGTAAGTAAATACTACTTTCTTGATTATATAACAATAATTAAAATACATTTTAGTAAGATGTGCATTTTTTATTTTCTTATTAACGAACATACGCACATGATTTTGGCAAAGAGTGAAAACAAAGGACTGTAGTTGTGAAAGACTTGATCAAGGTAACAATATCAAAAATAAATATACATGAATTGCTGCCATGTATTCATTCAAAAATACCTTTGCGCATAATGTATATCATATATGCAAATTAAATAACGTGCGTATACATGTATTATATTATTTATGAAATGGATTGTATTCCCATAACGTTCTCCAAGAATATAAAGAGAATTTGCCCTACAAAAATACATTGCAAAATCAGAAACAGTATTCTGATGTTATGGACATAATGAATAATATTTTACCTTTATATCTTTCCAAGCAATATCTGACTCGGGGTTTGTGGCATTACAACACATTAAGCTTTATATAACAATAGTCCCAATGCTCTCAAGGTGTTACAATATATTGCAAACAATAATTAAAGATATAATGTTGTTTATTTACCCTAACTTCATTACATTTGCAAATAGACGCTCGTGTGATATCAAACAATGCGACGTGTACAATTGGATTATTTTATTTATACTCTTCCTGAATTCTTTTTTTTTTAGGAAATACATTGTATTTGCTGATGTCCATCTGTGCAAGCAACACCATTCTTCTGTCATACCAGGGTAGTTCGGACATTATAGCGACAGTCTATTACATTGGAATGAGTGATGACATCGATTGATTGATTGATTGATTATTTATTGCTTTCCGCCACACTCAAAAAATTTTCAGTTATCTGGTGGCGTCGAGTTTTTGTTGGTGGAGGAGAGAACCCAGATACAATGTACCTGGGAAGAGACCACCGACCTTCCGCAAGTAAACTGGCAAACTTGCTCACATAACGCCGCGGCCGAGATTCGAACGCGCGCCGACAGAGGTGATTGATGACATTGAAATATATAATATAATTAATAATAAAAAGTATTTCATCAACGCAGGGTTTAATTTTACAATGAGAGTTGTCGCTGCAAATATTCTCGATGTAAATGGTGGAGAATATCTTCAGAATATGAAGGTGAGAAGAGATTCTAGGAATAAGTGATTATCATATACAATTCAAGATAAATCCGATATATATATATATATATATATATATATATATATATATATATTGATACGGAATAATGTCTCTCCCCTGTTTTGTAATTTTTGTTTATATATATCTAATGTTGTGGTTTTACAGAAGTTCCTTATGAAATTTTCTTGCTGTTAAGTCCTCTGTTATGTACTCTGGGCCCAAAACTGCTATAAACTTATCTGTTGACAATGACGTATGTAAATGTACCTTGTGAATGTTGACACCATGTTGTCTATATATTTTAAATGATAAATACGATTGATTCGGAACAAACGAAAAGCCTATAAGGGAAAACAATTGCCCGGTAATGCTCACGTTGTTATATCAAGTTTCCTAGTTATTGTATGGATTTTTCATATTTCTATTTCAAACCTATAATTTATTATTTACAATGTAGAAGTCAACCTTCAGTATTAGCTTTTTCTCATTTAGGTACGGATTTTGATATGAATTTCGTTTTTAAAGGCTTTCAAAACAGACCTGCCTCTAAAGCATTTTACACCCCCACATAAAGTGCGGGCGTAATATGCAATAACGCTGCCGTATGTCTGTCCCCTTAACTTTGTCTTCCCAACTTCTCTTAAACACTTGGGAAATTCTAATGAGATTTGGTACAGCGAAAATTACAATGTGTAAATGTGCATATTATAAGGGGAGCATTGTAATTTTTAAAGGCGTTATGGCCCTTGGACTTAGATTGGTATGTGAAAAGTTTTACTTCAAAGATTACTAACAGTATTCAATCTCGTAATTCCTATAGAAAATACAAATCAGAGAGAAACACGGACCCCTGGTCATATCAGAGGTGGGATCAAGTGCCTAAGAGGAGTAAGCATCCCCAATCGACCGGTCACACCCGCCGCGAGCCCTATATTCCGATCAGGTAAACGGAACAATCCATAGTCAGAGTCAGTATGCCAAGAACGGCCTAACAATGTATGTAAAATACTTTGTCTCCACACCTCCTCCTAAACGATAAGGGGATTTTAATGAAACTTCGTAAAACGAAAAGTCAGTGTGTAGATGTCCATATTTCAAGAGGAACACTGTCCAGTTTTTGTAAAGAAGTTATAGCCCTGGACTTGGATTATTTTGGTCAATAACGTACGCGAATAATAACGTGCTAAGTTTAGGTAGGGCTTTTATACTTCGGATTTCATGTTCTGATTTTGATATCATGCATTTGTGACAATTGACTGTTGCAAGAAAAAATAAGTAATTAGCCATGGAGAATAAGACTGAATATTACAATTACAAGAATGTGAAACATTACTTCGAAATAACGCAAACAATGTCCGTATCATGCTACATATTAGTAAGAGATATGTTAAAATTTCCCTCCGATATCTAATTACTGAAGATATGCGATGTATGAAAAATAACATATGTTTGGCCTAAAGTCATCAACCGCAATGACATATATATCGATTAGTTTTTGTAAAGACTAAAACGAAATCAGGACCAATTGGTTTTTATTTATGATACCCAGCATTGGTCCTTTTCAGATGTCCTAGTTTGTTTTGTACTTTATACGATACATGAGATTAGTGACTGTCATTTACCTCACTTTCGTCATTCATTAGCATAATGTACCTCACTTTTGTCATTCATTAGCATAATATACCTCACCTTCGTCATTCATTAGCATAATTTACCTCACTTCGTTGTAATGCTCGAGGGTAGCTGTCTTGTAGATCGCTAACCTATAAACCTATAAAGCTCCAGGGTAGCGCGGTTCTGATTGTAAGACGCGCATAATAAAACTAAACAGTGTCAAGACCAGACGGACCTGTGCAGAATTCGCAATTTCATTTCAGTAAATAATCAAGATTAATCAAAGTTCACACTAAATATTCAACAACCCATAAATATCTAAGTATAGAACATTTTATGGACTGTAACAGGATTAAATGGTTAACCCATATCTACTGAAATAAAGTAGTTACTAAGAATAAATTACCAACCTGGGAACGTGTAGTTCAATTCCACTTGTTCACCATGCTTTGACTATTTCTATTGTAACAAAATATTTATTAAGATTAAATCACCAACATGTGAACGTGTATTTCAATTACTGCGTTGCCCGCAATGGTTAACACTCATGTGTATCACAATTCATTTACTGCATTGATATAATGTTCGGATGATACCTAATTTATTTATTATAAGTAATTCAAAATGAATATCATTATTATAAACTAAAATGTAATTAAAACCAAACAATTAAATAATGAATTAACTTTTACTTATTCAGGGATAGTTCCGAATTAAAAATGAATTTCCTAAGTCTTTACCAAATCAATAATTAATCGCGGTAATAACCGTTAAATCACCGCATCAATTATTGTACCGATCGTAATAAATAATAAATATCTAATCCTAAATATGTAACAGAGACTGATTTGTGCCTCTGATGACAATCGAACCCGGGGCCTCTGGCACGATAATCCAGTGCTCTACCGATCGAGATAAAGGGTTAATCCACTAGCCCGAGCTAGAAGGAAGATCGTGTATCTAGCACTACCACCACCCCCCCCCCCCTCCCGAGAGAGAGGCGTCCCGACACTCTCAGATTGTCAGTGCATGTGGGGAGAAAGTCTGGGGGCAATCACTTTCACTCGCCAGAGATTACTTGGGTCCCAACGTGGGCGCCAAATATAACAGAGACTGGTTTGTGCCTTTGATGAGAATAGAACCCTAGACCTTTGACACGACAGTCCAGTGCTCTACCGATCGAGCTAAAGGGTTAACCCACTAGCCCGAGCTAGTAGGAAGGCCATGTATCTAACACTACCACAAATATAATTAAATTAAATAAATGAATAAAATAAAAAAATAAAAAAAAAGAATATTCTGAACAATGAACCTACCAATACTACCCGAAAGTGTCAAAAAATGAGATCCTCAAACGCTGAGTTCACAGTATTTAAACTAAAATTAGCAAACGATCAAATATCTTTGGGAAATCGATATCTGATTGGATTGATAAAAATCGCTTTTGTTCAGCGCCATCTATAAAACGAATAATCGATAAACTCAGTCTTTCACGTCACTTTCCATCCTTATAATGTAATGTAGAATAAAATAAAATAACAATCTGCATATCGAATACAGCGTATACTAAACACTTTTCAATCAACTGTTTCAAAAATACGCAATGTAAGTTCACATGATGCCGACCGGGAAACATCTATAATATAAGGATAAGTTTATCGACTATATTACATGCGAACTAAACCGGAAATGAGCAGACACAAAAACATGTGCTGAGTAACAACTATCTACAATGTATTTCCGGTCTTATCTTGAGGTAAGACCTAACTACTGATGTACAGCGTAATTTATATGCATGAATGGAGAATGACCTGTCTTAACATAACTGCATATTAAGTATCATGAACTTTAATCTTGTCTATATGATTTGAATTTTGACATTTTGACTTTTCCCGCCAGGTTTACTTCTATACCACCTGTAATATATTTTTTTCCTGTGAAAACTGTGTACTTATTCATTTCATTGGATATACATGCTGGTGAATACTACTCAATACTTTGTAACAGAAATCCCATCAGTGAAGATAAAAGTTAATTAAATCATCTTTAGAGACTGATTTTTATTATTCAGTCCCGTGTGGATCCAGGTTAGAATAGATCCTCAGTACCCTTTGCTTGTCGTTAGAGTCGACTAAATGGGGCGACCCTTCGAATGAGACCGCATACACCGAGGTCTCATGTTACAGCAGGTGTAGCGCGATAAAGATCCCTCCCTGCTCAAAGGCCATAAACGCCGAGCATGGACCTAAATTTTGCAACCTTTCACCGGCAATGATGACTCTATATGAGTGAAATATTCTCGAGATGGACGTTAAACAATATACAATCAATCAATCTATTATTCAACAACAGAATAAAACAAGTATAAAACAATATGTGTTCTTCAATAATAAATACACACAAAAGTACCTATACTGGTGGACAACCTAAACTATATGTCTATTTTGGGTCTGTCCGAGAGTCAAAAACCCAGGGGTTGCGAATTTCACAATTTTGATACATTATTTTCTGCTTTTTATAAACATGCTATTAGCTTTTATGCCATATAATCAAATTCAGAAAAGTATTTGAAATGGTTAAAACAATAATCACTACTACACTTTTGACCCCTCTCTAGAACCATAACCCCTCCCCCTTTGATCGTGAAATTTATCATTTTGGTAGAGGTCTTCCTGCTTTTTATGATTGTATAGTACGTAACATCGTAGATAAGGTTTTTGAATATTGGTCAATATTTGGCAGCTTTTGCTCCGTCCCTAAGGCATCAAGAGAGCAAGAGTCCTGCAATTTAGCTTTATGTCATCCTCACCCCCCGAAGACAGGTTTGGAACATGTCCCCTATAACGAGATCCCACTAAAACTCGATTATATCTCTTTATCCAGAAAATAGTCATTACCATAAATGTGTAGTTTGATTGAAAATAATGGAAAATCCGATGCAATGCTGAATAAGCGCTACACACATTAAACGTAGCGCGAATTGCCTCTATACAATGACAACACAGTCAAGAAATTTCATATCAACATGCTGCGTAATGGAGAAGGACACTGATATCCAATGCAGATCTTAACTGTTTTGCTTTGATTTACATATTTGCATTAGCATCAGCCATTTTAACACGTTTCTTTTTTAAGTGAAACACGAATCGATATACTTGTCGGGTGTTTCTCTCGGTTGTGCGGGATACATTTACTCTCGCTAAAGAGGGATATTTAACAATCCTGATTTAGCGACGTCTCGCTATTGGAGAAATGTTCTCAACCGATTAAGAAAGATGTTTCGTTACAAATTAACGGGATATTATCAAGATGATTATCTCCCCCATGCATAGCTGTGACCCTTAGCCGTATTTGACTCCAGTATTTGGTATTTTTGGTTCTTTCAGCTCTTCCAAGTTTGTTCTTACTTCGGATTTCTTCCAAGTTTGTTCTTACTTCGGATTTCCAACCTTTTTGACTTGAGCACCACTGAAGAGACAATACTTGTCGAAACGCGCATCTTGTAAATCAAAATGGGTACCGTTGATGTTTTATATTAAAATGTTCAAATGTTAACACACACACACATATAATCATTATGAACCCATTATGGCCTTACCCTGGTACCAAAAAGCCCTACTCCTGAGATCATGATATTTACAATTTTATTAAAGCAGATGTTATAAAGTTGTTTACAAGTATACATACCAAGTTTCATGTCAATTCTACCCAGCATTTGTGTTAAGACCGTCAATATCTATTTATGAAATGGACTGCAAGTTTTATGCTTTCACAAGTTTTATTATATAAGGCTGAGACTTGTAAAGCAATCGTTACCATGTTTATTGGTCCTTGCAAAGGTCTTCAATAACAAGATGTCTTATCTTCGCAAGGCGAGGAGTTTGGTTTACTCCGCTTCCCACAAACACGTGGGACTGAAAACCCTGAACTTCCGAAGATGAGAGGTATTTAGCAATATGATTTAGTTCATTCGGATTATACTTTAGAATTGGTATATGTGCTACGTTCATAGATTTATAAAGAGGAAGGAGAAATCTGTTTGAACCTTGTCAAGCACGGTAGTTTGAGCTACATATTGGACCTTCCATGGTCTTCAAAATATTTACTTACCAGTATTGCTAACATAATAATTATTCCTATTGCGTAAAACAAATGTTCAGGAAATAATTCAGGAAATAACAAAATGCATGTACATAGAGGTAAAAAGATAATAATACTAAATTATATATGGGCTATATCTTTTGAGCTAAGGGAACGTTTATTCAGATGACCCGTTGTACGTTGTCCTTCTTTCTAATTGCAAACTTTTCCCATTTTCGACTTTTTCTCCATAATCACTTGGCCAATTTCAATGAAAGCTAAAAGGTACTCTTGAGTGAAGGAGATTCATGTGTCTTCAAATGAAGAGCAAAGTCCTTTTCCAAGGGAAGATAATAGTGAAATAGCAAGAATATACTGACATTTAAAAATCTTCTCCAGAAGCACTTGGCCAATTTCAATCAAAATTGGTACAAATCATCTTTAGAGACAAAAGAGGTACAAAAGAGGATTCAAGTTTATTCAAATGAAGGACCATGCTCCTTTCAAATGGAGGTCGTCACAAAATGACAAAATAGGGTGGAGTCACCTAAAAATCTTCTCCAAGAATCACTTCGTCAGACAAATTCGCTCTTGATATAGTGCAGAATCTAGTTTCATAAAACCATGGAACGGGGATGGGGTTGCAAGAACCTGAACAAAAAATTAGGAACAGAATATGTAAAGAAGTATTCCATTAATGCCACATTAAAGTCAAAATATTCAATGTGACATTAATTTCCGTTGTATCATTGATTTAATGGACGGATCGTCACATTAAGCCACATTAAAATTCAGAATTTTAATAAAGGTAATACATTAAGTGGTCATAACATATGGCGCTCTGATCGTGGACAATGTTATTAAACCGTATATTATTTATCGAGGAAATGTGAACTATGACATTTTTTCCCACTGCATGATGTGGAGTTCTAGTTTCTTCTAATCCATCATACTTATTGCACAAACAGTAAACTTAATTTCATAAGCGTTTAAAACTCGGCATTACTCAACTTTTAGCCGTTTATGAAATGAAGTTTTCTGTTCATACTAGTGTATAATAGACGGTTTCAAGGTAATTGAGGAGCAGCTGCACTCAGCGCATGTGCATAAATACTTCCGCAGGGCAAGTTCAATCACGTACTTACAGAATATACAAATGTAGTATTCAAGACGATGGGAGAGGAAAAGAGATAAGTTTCTCAGATCAATTAAAAGTAATTTGCTTCATTTGCATTCGAAATGCATATCAGAAGCGATTGCATATCAAATAGGTCTGCAGGACAATGTGATCATAAAATTAATATCACTTGGTAAATAAGTCTCAGATGACATTTTCATAGTTGCCAAACAAATACAGATTTCAAATACAACAAATTCTATGTAGGGGAGATTGTTTCATATTTTTGTTAAGTATACAGAGGCAAAGTATACACAGTTTTTTATCAAATATAGATGTGGTAATTTTGCCTTTATATATATATATATATATATATATATATATATATATATATAATCTTAGGATTCCCCAAAGATAAACAAACGTGGGGCACTGAATCAAGTTGAATTTGTACCCAGTGAACATTTCTTTATGTTCTGAGCACTTGATCTTTGGTTGTCAGTGGTGATCCCTCAGATGAGAACATTCTCATTATGAGTTGCCTGTTGATACAGAGAGACAGAATCAAGAACCAGAAGGAATATTCAAAAGGTAAAAGGTATATTATGAGAGAAACTAATCAATTTATAAAAAAAAAATATCTAATTGTTAATACATGTATTTCAAAATTATCATGATTTAAATTAGCATCTGATTATAATAAAAGTAATATAGTCTTGTCTGCTCATTATCTTAACCCTTTGTTTGACAAACACTGGAACATCTTAAAGATGGCCCTATTGATTTTGAAGTCAAATGATCAAAGGCCAATCTACTCTGGACAAACGAAGATATTGTCTGGTAAATATATCGAAGTGTTTAGCACTACTATCAATGAAATGATATATCTGTATAATGTGTAACCTTTTTCAATTTTGAAATGGGAAGGGGGTCATACATGTTTCTGAAACACATCTTGTTGAATTTATATTTGCAGGTACTTCATGCAAAGTGAGAGAAGATTGTGTACTGGAAAGGTACTTCTGCTACCCCTGGTGAGAGGGCACAACATAGATATCTGATTTCATTGAAGCCTATAGATCAGCTACTAGCCACACTGATGAAAATAAAAGTTGAATTGCATGTTGAAGATTTGTCTAAATGCTTTGATATGTGTTAGGAACATTCTAGTAATGCAAATTGATTTTTTTTTTCATTTTGTATTTATTTATCTATTTGGTGGGGAGGTAAATTAAATTAGAAAGAATTAGGAAGTCTCATACATTACATGTAGTAGGATTTATACATAACTATCATATTATTCAATTATAAACTGTTAGATTTGAGAATTTAAGATGCAGATAAAGGAACTCCACTGAAATACAATAATTAATGCGCATGTTTTAGGAGTGTTGGACTACTTTACAACATGAGTGTGCCTGCTGTTTCAGAGCCTGACACCGTTGAACCTCTTTCCCTTCTCAGAACATCATTCAAAGGAACAAAAAGAATACACCTTGTATTCATTTTTTTTCTCAAATTGAAAGTGTTTTTTGAATTGTACTGAAATAGTTGTTTGGAAATCAAGGAGACTTGTTCATCAAAATCTATCTGTCTTTTCACATTTTAAAGAGACGGTTTTCAGACAAGACAAGAGCTTTTATCTTTCTTTCCCAAAGGATTCTCAGTCACATTAATTTCCACCTCTTTTAGTTATTATTTTTTCATGGAAGCTGAACTGAAAGCTCTGATGAACTCCAAGGACTCATCAATCTAATCAAAATTATGATTAAAAGTTATAATT
Source organism: Ostrea denselamellosa (assembly GCA_024699665.1). Taxonomy (NCBI): domain Eukaryota; kingdom Metazoa; phylum Mollusca; class Bivalvia; order Ostreida; family Ostreidae; genus Ostrea; species Ostrea denselamellosa. Next base: position 22,390 of record JAMZEH010000093.1, read on the forward strand.
ACACACATACAGTTGTGTTCATTTGCACAGTTGCTGATATGTGTCTATGTGATTTGTTCATCTTGTTTTGATTCATTTTCTTTATTCAACTAACAACTCAACCTTATGATAAAGGGATGATTTCAAAATCCCCATCGCCAACTTCCCTTATTTGTGTGGCAATATTCCATCATCACCTGTATATGACGTTTATATCTCCCAACTGATTCGATACGCAAGAGCTTGTTCTGCTTATGATCAGTTGACTACTGACAAAGAAGTTGATGTTACAGTGGTTTGTAAAGTCTCGTCTAAAGTCAGCGTTAGAAATTTTGACAAGTATATATATATATATATATATATATATATATATATATATATATATATATCCCGTGGGGATCCTGGTTATAATAGTACCTAACTATCCCTTGCTTGTCGTACGAGGCGACTAAATGGGGCGGTTCTTCGGATGAGACCGCCAAAACCGACGCCCCGTGTCACAGCAGATGTGGCACGATAATCCCTGTTCAAAGGCCCTAAGCGCCGAGCATGGACCTACATTTTGCAGCATTTCACCGGCAATGGTGACGTTTCCATATGGGTGAAAAAATTTCAAGCGGGACGTAAAATAATATACAATCAATCAGTCTTACGAAAACAAAGTAAAGATGCTCAAAATGAATTTGGCCTGCGGAAGTAGTTATGTGCATGTGCGAAAATTATCGTGAAACGGTCTATTGACTCTTTCGTTAGCGATTTGCACTCCGAAATGTGACTGAGGAAATTCGGAGACGAGATAGTTTCCAAAATTGTAGATATGGTTTAACCCATTATTGGGCATACAGCAAATACGTCACACACAGACAGTATATTCCCCAGAATATATTCTATAACAATAATGATAGTGATAGTTATAAATAAAAACAAATTTATAGGACGGCTGTCAGGGATGCGGCCCTGACGAAGCTCCTTCAAAATAACAAAAATAGTTTCCTGTTGTGTCACGTAATGCACATTCTATTCGTTCCTATTCTGTAATGTACATTGAAGGATATTTATCTAATATGAATTCTATGTATTGCGTATTATTCAACTGTTGTTGCACACAATGAAATTTAATTTGTTGATTTTTACAATAAATAGCATTGTTGATAAGATGATATAAGATTTGATTTATTAAAAAATTATTCAAAGGGTGAAGGCATTAATATACTGCTTATGCTGCCTTAACGGGTCAACTGAGAATCCATAGATGATCCTTAGGCAGCCTAACTAGGAGACAGGTTTCTCCAAGCAGTTGTGGATTTTTTGTCCAATGAATTCGTATATAATATATTTTCTCTTTTCATACTCAAGTGGTTAGACCATTGCGCTAAAAATCACAAGGCTTCTCACCTCTAGTCGGCGCGGGTTCGATTCTCGCTCGCGCCGATATATTTGAGAAAGTTTGCCAGTTTACTTTCGGAAGGTCGGTGGTCTCCTCTCGGTTACATTGTATCTGGGTTCTGTCCTCCACCTACAAAAGATGGACGCCACTAGATAACTGAAAAATTGTTGAGTGTGGCGAAAAACAACAATCAATCTATTTTCAGAATATTAATTTCATTCACACACACACACACACACACACACACACACACACACACACACACACACGTTATTTTTTTTTATGTGATTTAAAGACAATCATACATTTTCTTCGATGTTTATACAGTCCTGATTAATGCCATGGCGTGTATAATAAATTACACAATGTGATTATTTATATGTATATCACAAAAACATACCAAGCTTTTCTACAACAACCATATTTAGATTATATTTACAATATTTCAAAACTTTACACCAAAATGAAAGTTTTTGTTTCATATGGTTCTATACATTCTACTATCACTTTTATGCATACCATCTCTTTTACTATTTTATTGTCAACGCCAGTGAATACATGTATGTAAAATTAGGCGTTTTAATCAAATAAACTAGTTTCAGTTTCAGTTACATTGTATTCCTGTTCATCCACATTTTCTAGTCTACAATAGACCTATATTTATACATCTTAAGAGCAATAAATTATATCGTTTAATAACTGTATCGTTCTGTTATTTTCATAATGATATCCCATCAATATATCTTTCCATTTTATATTCACTTTGATGATGAAACGTGCAATTTGCCATGTGGTTTGTACATTTTTCATCTAAAAATCAGATGTTCAATATCTTCAACCACATCACATAAAATACAATTCCCATTTTGCTCTTTTTTTCCACTTGCATACCATTTGCTTACAACAAAGCAGATTGTTTAACAGTTTATAATTAAATTCTGCAATGGTTCTGTCCAATGCAATTTTGATTTTTTGAATATATATTTATTTGCAATCTTCTTCGTTATTTTAAATTTAGTTTTGAACAACTTTTGATATAAAGGAGATAGACATTTACTTCTTAATAAAACCTCATAAAAGATTTTAAATTTTATCTTTTAGTTTTTGAATTATTATTATTGAAGATTGTCTTCGTATATATAGTTAGCTGCACAGCGTAGTGTATTTCTTATATCATTAATGGTTTTGAATTCATGTTCTATAAATAAATCTTTGACGTATTTTGTCTCGCTTTTCATCCAATTCGTGAAAAATATCGGTCTCCCCATGCACGTAAATATTCTATTATTCCATATGGGCTCCTGAAGGATCTATAATGTGTCCATTGAATTTATCGGTTCTAATTTATTTATTATTTTTTTTTGGGGGGGGGGGGGGGGGCATTTATTAAAGTATATAAATACTTCTTTGTAAAACATAAGTAGATTTTCAAATGCACCAAAATCTTTAATATCTATTGAATTCATTTTAACTACATATTCAATATCTGCATTTTGACTTTTGAGTATGTTTTGTATATGGTTTTATAGTATGTCGATTATCATGTTTGATAACATTTGATATCCATGCAGTTTTAAGTGCTTGGAGTTTAAGGATTTTATCATTAACACATTTTCCTCCTTCAATTATTGGACCTATAATGGCTTTCCTTTTCATTCTGTTTTTTATTTACTCCAAAGAACTCTTTTGTTAATTCTATTTGATATATCAGTGCCTGGAATTGGTAATACGGATGTTGTATATATAAATTTGCTAATAACTAAAGTATTTATGATTTGTTTTCTTTCCAAAAAATTTTAATTTTATTTTTTTCCCATGCTTCAAATAGTTTTTCCATGTTTTCACAATTATTTATCCAGTTTCTGCAGTAACATTCTTTCTTATTATTCCCTAGGTATATTCCTAAACATCTGAAAGACATAAACACCATATGCAAATTGATACCGTGATAGGTTGATTGTTTGTTTGTTTGTTTTACGTCCCATCGAGAAGTTGTCCCTCATATTGAGACGTCACCAGGTGTAGGTGAAGTACCACAAATTTAGACCTATGCTTAGCGCTCAGGGCTGTAGCATTGAGGGTTCGTTAACGTGCCAACGCCTACCGAGATACGGGACCTCCGTTTTTAAGGTCATATCCGAAAGACCCGTGATTCTCACTTCTAAATGTCGAGCGTTTGGCGAAGAAGCAATCACTACCTATTTTTCGTCTTAGGTTTAACGCGGCCATGGCACGAGCGGGGCTCAAACTCACGACCTCCCGGTTACGAAGCGAACGATCTAACCACTGACCTACCGCAACCGACTTTATCGACTCTGACTCCACGCACAAGTACGCTGGAGTTAATATTAAAAAGACGCTAGATTTCCTCATTGACAATATCTTCGTACTCTGTGGTGATCGGGCCTTCCAATAGTCTGTTGGAATAACCATGGGCACGACTTGTGCTCCTTTGTTAACTGACCTGTTTTTATATTCTTGTGAAGCAGAATTCATTCAAAAGCTTCTACATGAGAAGAAAAAAATCTCTTTCTATTTCTACGAATATATCGACGACGTTATACCTATCAACAATGATCATTTTCATTCATATGTCGATATATCCCCGTGAACTTGATATAAAAGATACCACAGAGTCTTCTACATCTGATTTGTATTTAGATATTTCACTAAAAATTGACGCTGGCGGCAAACTAACAACTCCATTTTATTACAAACGGAATGATTTCAATTTCTCCATCAACTTCCTTTATCTAAGTGGCAATATTCCATCATCGCCTGAAAATGGTGTTTTTAGGACCCTACTGATTCGATACACAAGAGCGTGTTCTGCATATGATCAGGATTTACATCTAGACAGGCTGCTGTCAAAGAAGTTGATGTTACAGTGGTTTGTACAATCGCGTCTAAAGTCAGCATTTTGCAAATTTTAGGGTTTTCCATTACAACTTTCCATTAAGTCAAATGCTGTCCGTGTTTCATACTATTTGTTGGGCCGTTCTTAGCACACTGACTCTTATTACTGATTATTCTGTTTACCTGATCGGGATGTAGGGCTTACGGCTGGTGTGACCGGTCGACAGGGTACGCTTACTCCTCCTAGGCACCTGATCCCACCTCTGGTATGTCCAGGGGTCCGCGTTTGCCCATCTTTCTGATTTATATTTGCTATTAGAACTACGAGATTGCATACTGTTAGTTATCTTCAACTTTACATACATGGACTGAGCAGCTGATATAAATATTTTCGAATTCCATTTTTGAAGAAGCAGTCGCCTATAATGGCTAAATATATCATGGTTAATTTTGATTTCCAAAAAACCCAAGCATACCATATAATTGCTATTGGAAGAGATGATAAAAACAAGTTTGAAATTTTCAAGTTTGAAAAAAACTTTATTTGCCCATAATTGTCAATAAAATGCTCTTGGCCAGTTTATCAGCCAAAAATGTACATGTAATAAAAGTATTTCCATTTGCCAACTAAGCGACCAGGAGCGCTTTGCGTTGCTACTTTTTCTCGATCAGATATGACTGCCCTCATGCACACATCAGAACCGCTGCTAAACTTCACGATTTGATTCATTACCGAAGTTGCTCTCCAGGCATAATGAATCCATACCTGCGTCTCGGTTGTAACTTTACTCAATTTTCTCCAGTAGTCGTTAGTGTTAATCTTCGGTTTCTCTTTTGGAACACTCGAGGTTAAAACATTTCTATCGTCATTTTCCAAATACTCATCACCTCCACACAGTTTGAAGACATGGCCATTCTTTCCAGTCCATGATTTAGGCATTTTGTTGTATACAATGACAGCCCAGTCCCTCCAGTAGTATTTTTCGGAATAAAATCTGAACAATCGATCTGCAAAACCGTTGTTATTATCATCTTTGTATTGTGCAGAAAGGTCTATCAAATCTTTATATCTTTGATCTTCCCATGCATTAGTGACTTCCTCATCCACATTTTTCACTTTCTGTAGAACTGTCTTGATGTTTTTCTCCCATTCACTCTTTTCCATTTCATAGCTGCCTTTTTTATTTGTTAATTCCAGGTAAGCTAAGTTGACTTTGACAGCTGTAATGAGAAGTCCAAGGCATCCAGCCATCACCTTTTGCATCTTCTTTCGATGATAATTTGTATATTGCATCGCTTCCTTTGGTATATTGTCTGTGAAAGTCTGCTCTTTCATTATACCGTTAAATATTTTTTTCGCAGCGTTTTGATAACTAACCTTGAATGACATGATAAACCGTTCCTTTTGACAATTGACGGCATTTTTTGGAGCTTTCATCAACATATGAAGGCGGTATGACAAAGTATTGACATTTTGTTCAATTGCTGAAAACTGTGACTTAAGTCCTTTTGCTTTGATCAGATTTGAAACTTCACCGAAAAGCCTCTCCATATTTCTGAAATTTGAATCCACCCTCGAAAATTGCTCTTTCAAGAACGTTAACGTTGGATCTTCTTGTTTCGGAAGAAATAGGGTTATGAGGTCCATGAGTGGACCAATGGCTGCCAAGAAGGGGACAACAGAGCTCATGACTTTCGTAAATTTAGCAAGGACCTCTACACTAGAGATGACATCAGTGATGACTTTGGTAGCTTCGACCCCGGCCTTAACAACGTCAGTTACTTCCTGAACATCGTCCCCTACGTCAGCGTGAAGATCACTAATCAGAAACAGCAGAAATACGAACAGCAACAGACGCACTACTTGCATGGTTCAGGTACTCTTAAATACAAACATAAAAGTATTGATTGATTGATTGTTTGATTATATACTGTTTAACGTAACGTTCAAATGTTTTTCACTCATATGGAGACGTAAAGTATTGATTAATAAAAGTCTATTCCGAATAAATTTAATCTACCCTCTGCCTAATTAGATACAATTCAAATTTGTTTTTACATATTAATATATATATGATTTAGTCTCTACTCTCACTGAGAACAGACTTATTTATTTTTATAGTTCCATGAAAAACCTTATGATTTCAATGCGTTTTTGCTAACTTTTGTAGTTTTATTGGTAGTTTGTATTTGGTTTTGTACAGTAACTTAACTATCGTTTCCATGTTAATGATCTGTCGTCTAGCAGAAATTACACTACGATTTCGTAGAGGTAGCTGACCCCCCTACAACCGACACAGTTCCATTGTAGAGATCGATCCCGAAACTTGTTGCTAAACATCACACGTGCTTGACTTGTTGACATCATTTGATCTGTCAAGCGTGAAAGGTTAAACAGTATGACCTCAAACTTAATGCTGTCAGACTCTTCTCCAGTGTAACGATTAAAGAAGATCTTATTTTAATTACATTTGGTCCAAGGTCGAACCCTTAAACCAATGAAAACATTGCAACAGTATCCGTGGCGTTATCATCCAAGGGAGTGTGGGTCAAACACCCTTGACGTACGAAGATGATAGGTTAGTAAACTCAGTAAACTCATCAATCATGGCAATCTCATTTGTACGTTAGTTAAATACATTAAAATCATTGGAAAATTCTCCAACAATTTTAAGAAAATATGCGCTGTAAAATCAGAAATATTAATCTGATGTTATTGTACATAATGAATATTATTTTCGTTTTACCTTCATAAATCTCCAAGCAATATCTGACTCGAGGTTTGTGGCATAACAACACATTCAGCTTTATATAACAATAGTCCTAATTCTCTCAAGGTGTTACAATATATTTGAAACAATAATTAAAGATATAAATGTTGTTTATTTACCCTAACTTCATTACCATTGCAAATAGACGCCCATGTGATATTACATAATGAGACTGGTACAATTGGCTTATTTAAACTTTTCCTCAATTTATCTTTTATAAAATACGTTGTATTTGTTTATGTCCATCTGTGCAAGCAATACCATTATTAAACCATACCAGGGTAGTTCGGACATTATAGCAACAGTCGCCATAATACCTCGATAATATTGCAATGAGTGATGACAATTCGAACATTTGTATAGTAACATATGATTAATAATAAAACGTTTTTCATCAATTGTCATTTTAGGCAAGGTTTAAAAATATGTAACATTTAAAACGGGTAGTCAACGCAGGGTGTAATTTTACAGTGACGTGTACAGTTTGCGCTGCAAATATACTCGATATAAATGGCGGGAAAATATCTTCAGAATATGAAGGTGAGAAGAGATTCGAGGCATAAAGTGATTATCATATACAATTCAAGATCAATATTCTTCGATATATCTGTTCTTTTCGTCATTTTCTTTCAATACATGCATCCATAAGTTTCATACAAAACTTTTCTTGAGTGGTATGCATAATATAAACCATGCAGCTTTCCAGATTGAAAGGCATACGAAACAATGTCTCTCTCCTGTCTTGTAATTTGTGTTTGATCAATATAAAAACGAATTGATGACGTCAAGAAATTACGCACTTAATGATCTAAGTTTCTACATAAAATGTCTGTTGTGTCCTCTGCTATATGCTCTGGGCCCAAACTTGGAATAAACTTATCTACTGACGATGACATATGCAAGTGTGCCTTGTAAATGTGGAGAGCATGTTGACTATGGAATATACATTTTAAATGCTAAAAAGGATAAATGCAGAACAAAAGAAAAGCCTTTAGGGGAGAACAATTGCCCGGTAATGCTCACGTTGTTATATCAAGTTTCCTAGAGTACCCCTTGCCTGTCGTAAGAGGCGACTAAATGTGGCGGTCTTTTGGGTTAAACCGCAAACCCCGAGGCCCCGTGTCACAGCATGTGTAACACGTTAGAGATCCCTCCCTGCTCAAAGGACATAAACGTCGAGTACAGACAAAATTTTGCAGCCCTTCACCGGCAATAGTTACGTCTCCATATTAGTGGAAGATTCTCGAGAAGGATGTTAAACAATATAATAGATCAAACATTCTATATTTTTGATATCTTGCATTTGTGACGTTTTTAACTGTTGCAAGATAAAATAAGCAAAGTAAGCCATTACCCATATAGATTAATACTGAATATTAAATTACAAGATAATGAAATATTACTTGAAAATAACGCAAACAATGCCTGTAGCATGCTACATATTAGTAAGAGATATGTTAACATTTCCTCCTGTATCTAATTACTGAAGATATGCGGTGTGTGAAAAACAACTTATCGCATTTCTTTGGCCTAAAGTCAGCAACCGCAATGGCATATGTATGGATTAGTTTTTGTAAAGACTAAAACGAAATCCGGCCCAATTGTTTTTTTTATGATACCCAGCATTGGTCCTTTTCAGATGTCCTTGTTCGTTTTGGTTTTTATACGATACATGATATTAGTCACTGTCATTTACCTCACGTTCGTCATTCATTAGCATAATTTAATTCAATTTTGTCATTCATTAGCATAATTTTCCTCACTTTGTCATCTCATTCATTAGCATAATTTACCTCACGTTTGTCATTCATTAGTATAATTTACCTAACTTTTGTCATTCATTAGCATACTTTATTTCAAATTTGTTATTCATTAGTATATATACCTCAGTTTTGCCATTCATTAGTATATTTTACCTATTGTCATGCATAATTTACCTCTTTTTGTCATTAATTAGCATAAATTACCTCACGTCTGTTATTCATTAGCATACTTTACCTTATTTTTATCATTCAATAACATAATTTACCTCACGTTTGCCATTCATTAGCATAATTTATCTCACTTTTGTCATTCATTAGCATAATTTTGATCTACGGAAAATGAATTCCGATTAGCATTTGGATCTGATTTTCCGTCGTCGTGAAATGCTTGATTGTTTGTTTGTTTTTACGTCCCGTCGAGAATTTTTCACTCATATTGAAACGTCACCAGCTGAAGTATCACAAATTTAGACCTATGCTTAGCGCTCAGAGCCGTAGCAGTGAGGGTTCTTTCACGTGCCAACGCCTACCATGATACGGGATCTCCGTTTCTAAGGTCATATCCGAAAGACCCGTGATGTTCACTTCTAAATGCCGAGCGTTTGGCGATGGAGCAATCACTACTTATTTTTCGTCTTAGGTTTGATGCGGCCATGGCACGAGCGGGGCTCGAACTCCCGACCTTCCGGTTACGAAGCGAACGCTCTAACCACTGAGCTACCGCAACCGGTCGTTGTGGAATGAAGCTAAAAGTAAAACTGAAAATGATATATAATATTCCAGCGTGTACTTTAGGCCAGGTATTTCAAAGACTGCGTAAGTTAGATTCATAAATAGAGAAGGACCTGTTGAAACATAACCGCAGCTTAATGAATTTTAGTCATGTTTATATCATTTGAAAATTAAATTTCCAGTCAGTTCTACTTCTATACCTCCTGTAATATCATTTTTTTCTGTGAAAATGTGTACTTCGTCACTCCATTGGCTATGGTGAATACTGCTCGCTACTTTGTAACTATCATCTTTCAAATTATATATATATATATATATATATTGATTGATTGATTGATTGGGGTTTTACGCCGTGTGACAATATTTCAGCCATTTTACGGCGATTAAACAACTGAAACATGGTTGGTTATGAAAGCTGAAGTTTCCCTGACGGCCCTCAGTGAGTCTACTCTTTTTCGGAAATCAAGGAAAAGATCTTTTACGTGCCAATGGGGTTCTAATCCTTGACACGGGGGTCCTTCGGAGGAGACCGCAAAAACCGAGGTCCCGTGTCACAGCAGATGTGGCACGTAAAAGATCCCTCCCTGCTCAAAGCCATAAGCGACGAGCATAGGCCTAAATTTGCAGCCCTTCACCGGCAGTGGTGACGTCTCCATATGGGTGAAAGATTCTCGAGCGGGACGTTAAACAATATTTGATCAATCAATCAATCGTTTAGGTGTAAAATCACTACATTCCAAAGGACAGTCACAAGATACACATTCAGGTTGAAGTCCCCTGCTCAACAAATAGGAGTGTGCCAATTTTGAATGTCCGATGCGTATTCTTGAAATAACAACTTCGACCTAGCGTTTCATTACGATGTTACACGATTTGTTTACTTTGTTTTGAATAGAATACAGTTTACTTCTGTCACAGAAATCCCAATATATTTGCCAAAGTTCATTTACATATAGTTTTATGTTATATTTCAAATCTGTGTAAGGAGTTTTGAAATGTACAATATCATTTTGTAGTGCATTCTTTGCCTCTTTGTCTGCTTTGTTGTTACCATGGATACCAATATGACTAGGAATCCAGCAGAACTGGGTTTGTTTAGTTAGAAGATAATACTGGTTTAAAATGTCTAAAATATATGGATGATCAATATTCATATTACTTATAGACTGTAGACAAGATAGGGAGTCTGAGAATATAGTGAAGTATTTGTCCTTAGAAATTTTAATGTACTCTAACGCAAGTTGGATAGCCTTTGCTTCAGCGGTATAAATTGTTGCTTCATTTGGGAGTCGTGCTGAGAAAACGTTGTTATTGATTACTGCAACAGCAGCAACTTTATTTTGGTCTTTCGAACCGTCTGTATAAATATCAGTTGTAGAATGTTTAGATTGTTTTAGTTCGGATAACTTTTGTTTGAAAATAGCGGAGTTTGTTTCAGATTTTTTATATTCAGAAAGTGAAGTGTCAACTTTGGGTTTTAGTACTTTCCATGGTGGTATTTCTGAACATGATGAGGGTTTTATGATGTCCATAGGTAAGTCAGAATCATGTAAATGTTTTTTTGATTCGGAGACCAATTTGTTTTATACAGGTCTTAGTTTTTTCATACAAATCTTCAAACTGTGGGTGAAAAACGCAGTTAAATGCAGAATTGTCAGTGTTAGCTTTTAATTTAACAACGTATTGTAAGATATGTTTTATTCTACGTAGATCTATAGGTCGTTCGTTTGCCTCAACATACAAGCTTTCTACAGGAGAGGTTCGAAAAGCTCCTGTGCACAGTCGAAGTCCTTGATGGTGGATTGCATCAAGGGCTTTAATGTTATATGTTCTTGCCGCGCAATATCCTATACAGCCGTAGTCTAGTTTAGACCGGGTGAGAGAGTGATAAAGATGTAGAAAAGTATTCTTATCTGCTCCCCATTTTGTGTTTGCAACAACTTTTATTATATCAAGGGCTTTTGTACATTTCTCTTTGAGCATGGCTATATGCGGAATAAAAGTGAGTTTATTATCAAAAATGACACCTAAGAACTTAATCTCTTTTACAACTTTAATTGGAGTACCATCTAATTCCACCTGAGGATCATCGTGGTGTTTCCGTTTCGAACAGAAATGGATGCAGGCCGTTTTAGTTCTGGAGAATTCAAAACCATTTACATCAGCCCAGGTTTGGATTTTGTTTAGACATAAATGTAATTTACGCTCGATGGAATTCATATTTTCGGATTTATAACAGAGAACAAAGTCATCGACATATATACTTCCGTGAAAGTCGTTTTAAGTACTTCAGCGAGACTGTTTATTTTTATACTAAATAATGTAACTGATAAAATACTTTCTTGTAGCACGCCCATTTTTTGTTCGAAATTGTCTGAAAATGTAGATCTTATGCGAACATTGAAATGCCTATTGCTTAAAAATTTCTTAATGAAGTTTGGTAAATGGCCTTTGAGACCAATATTATGAAGATCTTTTAAGATACCGTATTTCCATGTGGTATCGTATGCCTTTTCTAAATCGAAAAATATTGAGACGACGTGCTCTTTCTTGACAAAGGCATCTCGAATATATGTTTCAAGTAGTATTAACTGGTCGACCGTGCTTCGCTTTTTCCTGAAGCCACATTGTATATCAGTTAAAATGTTATTAGTCTCAAGAAACCATACCAAGCGTTCGTTGATCATCCGTTCCATGGCTTTACATGCACAGCTTGTTAAGGCTATTGGACTGTAATTATTAGGATCTGCGTGATTCTTACCAAGCTTTGGAATAGGAATAATTGTTGCCTGTGACCAGGAAGATGGGAAGTTACCATTTTCCCTTATCATGTTCAAGATTTGCAGAAGACATTCTTTGGTAGGTTTAGGAAGGTGATTTATGATTTAATAATGGATCTGGTCCGGACCTACAGTTGTATCATGAGATTTTTCTAGAGAATTTAGTAATTCATCATAAGTAAATGGTTCGTTATAACATTCATTGTTTTCAGATGTAAAATCTAAAGTTTTCTGTTCTTCTGTATTCTTGTTTGAGATGAAATTTGGGCTCATGTTGTCTTTTGATGAGTTTTTAGAAATAGTATTCGCTATATTGTTAGATATATCTTTCTTATCTGTGATTATTTGATTTCCTACCTTCAGATGTTGATATTTTTTACCGGGATCTTTTCCTTTTATTTCCTTATTGCATTCCAAACTTTATTTATAGGACTATGCGAATTTAGACTTGAAACAAATGTTTTCCAGGATTTTCGTTTACTTATATTTATGGTTCTATGACCCTTTGCTCGATATATGCGAAAATTATTCAGATTTAAAGAAGAAGGTGATCTATTGAATAGTCTTCCTGCTTTTTTGCGAGCTTTAATTGCTGCATTGCATTCTTCTGTAAACCATGGCTTTTTTTATTTTTGTAGAATTTGTCGAGGTTTTAGGTATGCATTTATTTGCTATTTCTAATAAAGTTTTGGTAAAGTTTTGAATGGGGTCTGGGCGGTTTTCAAATCTTTTAACGGAGATATTTTGCAGACACAGCGTTTCGAAATATGGTCAGTCAGCTTTGTCAAGTTTCCAGTTTTTAACAGGATTGTTTTGTGGAGGATCATTTGTTTTAACAATAATAGGGAAGTGATCGCTTCCGCACAAATCATCATGTACAGACCAGTTTAAATTCAACAGTAAAGAGGGATCCACTATGCTAATATCAATTAAAGAATGTGAGTCATTGCCTGGGTGAAGATACGTTTTAGAGCCGTCGTTTAAATACAAAGATTGTGGTGAGATATTGCATCTTCGAGTTTTTTACCTTTATCTGTCATTTTATCACTACCCCATAGCGGATTATGGGCGTTGAAATCGCCCATAAGTAGGAAAGGAGCTGGAAGTTGTTGTATTACATTTATAAGTTCTTGAGACTGTAATTGATAGTTTGGGGGAATATAAACAGAACAAAGAGTAATTGTTTTAACGAGGGAAAGACGAATTGCTACTGCTTGAAGATTTGTATACAAATTTATTAGGCTGTGTATGAAGTTGTTATGGATTACTACCAGAGGCTCTGTCTGCTTGAGCGTAATGGTTATACATAGCATAGTTTTTGATATTTATCTTATCTGTATCTTTCAAATGTGTTTCTTGTAGACATATGGCTACCGGATTATAATTCTGAATGAGTAAGGATAGTTCATTGACATTTACTCTAAAACCTCTACAATTCCATTGAATAAATGTTGGATGATTCATGATTTCTTGTGTGTTACAGGAGATATTCTCCCTTTATGATTTTTTTTGGAGAAAGACTCCGGGCTCGTGAGGAGGAGTGTGATGGAGCAAAATCCATTTCCTCCAAGACTCCAAATTTGTTATGTATAGCGACCGGATCCTTCGCCCCTTTGGGCAACCGATCGCTATACTGTTTTCGTTTATTTTTTTTTTGTGGAGACGAGTTACGTCTCCTAATAGATTTGGGGGCATCTGCAGCTACAGTCCCCGCAGAGGTTGCAGTTACAGACTTTGGAGAGGTCGCAGCTACACTCTTAGCTGCGGACCCTGAAGATGCAGATGTTGAATTTATCTTACTTCTGTCCGAAACTGTTTTTATTTTTCCAGAAGCCTGTGAGACTATATCATTCTCACCGACTTGTGTCGACATATCCTTCATTGAGGATGATTTTAAAACTGTTGCATATGATGGCAGATTTGGTTTAGGAACACTGTACATATTGACAAGTTTTTTCCCTTCGTGGTAAGTTACGCGTTTTTCTGTTTTAACCTTCTGAATTTGTTTTTCTTTCATCCAGATTGGACACTGTTTAGAGGACGCCATGTGGTCACCTTTGCAATTTTTACATTTGTGTTCGTTTGGACAGATTTTTCCATCATGCCCCTCCTCACCACACCTGAAGCAGGATTCGGAGCCTTTACAATTTGCTTGGCCATGACCATATCTCTGACATTTAAAGCAACGCAGCGGATTTGGTACGAACATTTCTAATTTAATTTGATAAAATCCGACTTTAATATTAGTTGGAAGTATCGGCATTCCCAATGTTAACAGGTAGGTATTCGTTGGTTCGATGTTTTCATTTCGTTTTTTCGTAAACCGTTTGACATGGATCACTCCCTGGGGTTCCAATTCTTTTTGGATTTCCTGTTCAGGAATGTCGTCCAGGTCGTGTCCCTGTCAAAGAATACGCCTTTGCTTTGATTTAGTCCATAGTGGGCTTTACCAATTACAGGTATACCGGCTAGATGTTTTAAGGTCAATAATGAAGTTTTGTTTTTTTGTTTTGAAACTTCAATAAGTAGAGCTCCAAATTTTAACTTTTTAACAGATTTCGGAGTTCCAATTATTCCTTGTAAACCTTTTTGAAGAACAAAAGGGGATACTTTTGTGAAGGGCTTCGTTTGCGTGTCAGTCAGTTCTGCTTCAAGTGTGATGAAACGGGGCCAGTGTTCGCTAATAGGGATAATCTGCTTATCATTTATAGAGGTCTCTAAAGTTTTGAGAAACAACGTGTTTTTTTTTTTGTAATCGCCATAGTAAAATGAGTAATATTTCGGATTCCTTGCTCCCCGCCCGCCTCGGAGCGCCAACAAGGGTGATGTCAGGTCAAACGGACTTCCAGTAAGACCGACACAAAGAGGATACAAAGAATCTATACTCAGACAAAAAGCTTTCATCTGATTGACCCTAAGCCACTGCTTGATGTATAGATATCGAAATGGAAATGTTGGCGTTTTGGGAAAAGTGCAAAAACACTGGATATATATTTATAAGGACATTGCAAATACATCAATACTATGACATGAAGATATCATCAGCTCGGCATGACCAGCCGATTGATCAAGTCGGGCCAAACTTGACCACCCGTCTAGCAGAAGTCGGGGCTAAAGTGGAGTGTTGGTCAACAGACACTATAAACCCCAGTGTCTGCAAAACTCAGCCACCAGGATCCCTTTCTCCGTCCATTCGGGTTGCAACCCACGGCAAACTGGTTGCCCCCATTTTGTCGCCTCTTATTACGACAGGCAAGGGGGTTGCAGAGGATCTATTCTTTTCACATCCGGGTCCACACGGGGGTTATATATATATATATATATATATATATATATATATATATATATATATAACACAGAATTAATGTATCTTAGGAACACTGTCAAAAGTATTATTCTACGGACTGACATGAATTAATGTCCAAATAATATCTTAAAATATTCAGATTCTTGTATTGCTTCATATATAACACAATAAACTCATGGGCCTTATTTGTCACATTAGTTAGCTCAAAGGATTATGAAATCTAGTTCTGTACATCTAGTAACAGTATCAAACATAAATGCACACAAAACTGCCCATACTGACAAACTAATAACACAATATGATTATTTTGGCTTCGTCCAACAATAAAAACCCAGGGGTTGCAAATTTCACAATTCGGTAGATCATTATCTGCTTTTTATAAACATGCTATTGGTTTTATGCCATATTAGCAAATTCAGAAAAGTATTTCAAATGATTAAAACCGGTCGCGGTAGCTCAATGGTTAGAACGTTCGCTTCATAACAGGGAGGTCGTTAGTTTGAGCTTCGCTCATGCCATGGCTGCGTCAAACCTAAGCTCTCAAAATAGGCAGTGATTGCTACTTCGTCAAACGCTCGGCATTTAGAAGTGCGAATCACGTGTCTTTCGGATATGACCTTCAAAATGGAGGTCGCTTGTCACTGTAGGCGTTGACACGTTAAAGAACCCTCACTGTTACAGCCTTGAGCGCTAAGCATAGGTCTAAATTTGTGATACTTCACCTAAATCTGGTGACGTCTCAATATTCATATTTCCAGTATTGGCAGCATAATAATTATTCCTACGGCGTACAACATACTGTTCATTGAATAATTCAGGAAATATCAATATACATGTACATCGAGCTAAAATAATAATGATAAAATTAAAAACAAAAACGCAAAGTACGGGTCTAGATAAAACTAGAATTTCGTTCGTTAAGTAGTTTCTAATTTAGCTCGCCAGGGCGAATGTCCGGAGACCTATTGTCATGACCTCGGTGTCGGTATCACACTTTAAGGGAAAAACTTTTGAATTAAGGGGGGATGGGGTTTTTAGATCACCCGTTGCCCGTCGTCTGTCTATCTGTCTTTAAACCTTTCACATTTTCGACTTCTCCAGAACGACTTGGTCAATTTCAATGAAATTTGCCAGAAGGCATTCTTGGGTGAAGGAGATGCCAGTTTCTTCAAATGATAAACAACGTCCTTTACAAGGGGAAATAATAGCGTGATAGAAAAATATACTGACATTTAAAAATCTTCTTCAGAACCACTGGGCTAATTTCAATCAAACTTGCTACAAATCATCATCTTTTAGTGAAGTTTGTTCAGACGAAAGACCATACTCCCTTTAAATGGAGGAAATCACAAAAATGCAAAACTAGGGTGGGGTCACTTAAACATCTTGAAGGACCACCTGGCCAGAAAATTTCGAATTTACACGGTAGATCCTGATATGGTGCAGATGAAAGTTTGATAAACGTCATGGACCCTGGGGTAGGGTCACAATCGGGGATCAAATTTTTATGTGCAAAATTATTAGGAAAACCTTTAAAATTCTACTTCTCAAGAATCACTGAGCTAGAAAAGTCAACATTTACATGGCAGCTTTCTGATACAGTGCAGAATCATTATTGTTAAAATTATAGCCCAGGAGATCGGGTGGAGCCATAATAAGGGATCAAATTTTACATGCAAATATACTAGAATAGGGAAAATCTTTAAATATGGGCCAAAGTGACTCAGGTTAGCGATGTAGCACATTGGGCTCTTGTGATATGCCTCATAAAGAGATGTGTCCTTTGCTATCAAGATTTTGGTCTTGTGACCTTAACCTTGCACTTAGAACTACTTTTCAAAAATATTAACCTTGGTTATCTCCCTTGAACCAAGGGTAATAGAGTTTTGATATTTTAGATGGCTCATAAAGGGATCTTTCTTTGTACCAAGATTTTCACTTTGTGAACTTGACATTATACTTTGACCTACTTTTCAAAACAATTACCCTTAGTGATGTATTTTGGAGCTTTGACATCATGTCAGTCGAGTAGGAGATTGGGTCATCACCAGAAAACTCAAGTGACGTGAAGTGTATGAACAAAATTCTTTGCCATTAATTGCTACATTAATGGTGTTAAAACAGGCTGCAGGATTTTGTCCACATACCTCCTAGCAGTGAGGGTTTCATTTGAAACGACAAGTTGTGACCGCAAATTGTGGTTAATCGCACTCCAGACCATGACGCTCCCCCTCCAAACCTGTCGCGTTCGAGGACACAATTGTCTGCAAAACGTTCATGTAAACGAAGGTAAACTCGACATCTGTCGTCTGCTTTGCTAACGTTAAATCTGGACTCATCTGAGAACACATGTGACCACTTCTGACATTGAGTCAGATGCTGCCTCGCCCATTGCAATATGTGCCGTCTGTGATGCGGTTTAAACTGTAGCCCCTTATAAAGTCTTCTGCAGCGGATCACATGGCTCTTCAAAATTCTGAAAACGGTTCTAGGATGAATAGGTCTTCCATGACGTCCAATGATTTCTTTCGCCGTTGTCGAAGCGGCCGTAAACCTATTGCGCAGATGAATAAATTCAAAATACGTGTGTTGCGTTTTTAAAGTCCGCCAGTATAGTGTAGATACTGCTTAAGATGCATATATGTGGTATATTTGGATTGATTTATTTCAGAAATGTCGGAATATCACATTAAATCTCCTTTATTTTATCATTCCTTGTAAATAGATATTTTGTTTCATTTTGTACACATCGAAAACTCCCAACTCCTGTGGGGAGCCTCATTTTTACTGTTCCCTAAATGAAGGCTCAGCTGACTGCACATTTAAACCGCCAGTCCTACTCCGTGCGAGATTCCCTCTGGAAACGGCGGTCAAGCAAGAAGAATGCTTGAATACTTCTATTCATATTTATCAGCAAATTTACGCTACATGACATAGGCATGGACACTACGATCCAACTTTTCTGAGGTAAGGTGTTTTATTTACTTTTCAATAGTTTGTCAGTTTTATTCTACTTTAACCGTCCTAAAACATCCAAATATGGGAGTTTCTCAGTGTTTTAGTTTCATGTATTTTTCATGTCAGGATAGTATTGACAGAAACTAGTGTTCATTGTATGGTGAAGTATTTCGGTCTTAAGTTATACTTCCTACGTTGTACGTAAATGCATAGCAATGCATTTATCTTTGTGTATTTGTGTAGTCTTTTCAATAGACAGTGTAGTAATGTCTTATATATATGGCATGTGCAAAGTATTATCTGCAAATATGATAATATTGTGTATTTGTGTAGTGTAACGCTAAACAGTGTACACGAGTGAAAACATAATCAAATTATGTATGTGTTCAACATAAGTCCACGTTCTTTGGATTTCAAAGAAAATACACCTATTTCATAAAAGTCATACGAGAAATCGTCCGATATCGGTTGTAGACCAGTCATCTTCGTAATTATCGCTCGCCGTTTGTTGACGTACGACTCTCTGCTATGAAAGGGCCGGGTGTGGAAGAGTAAATTATAAACATTAACAATCCATTCCGTTTCCGATAGACGTATCAATAACGCGCAAGTTATGTCCCTTGTCCGCCATTTTTCCGATAAAAACTCTCATTTCTCTACGCTAGTCTTTGTAACTTTCTAATCTGTAGTTTGACATTTGATATTTTTTTCATAAATTGCAGTCTACTACAATAATGCCTCATGGTGAGGTAACCCATGAAATTATATAAGAACTTAATTAGCTATATTTCACCGTGGTAATCTCTTACATTTGGAAGGATAAAGAAGGAAAACTTGATTTTTCATCGATTGACCTTTAGATGGCTCCAAAACGGGACGTAACTCGCGGCGAAGTGTATTTTAAAGACAGCTGAAAATAAACAAAATATACCAATAAATTTTAAATTTTATATATATATATATATATATATATATATCCAATAATGAAAGTCAAGTAACACAAATCTCGAATTACTGAGCAATTAAATTTCATTTTATAACTGTATGAAGAGGTATTAATGCCGAACGCTAAGTGGAATGTTTCGAGATTTGTGTTTCTTGACATTTATTATTGGATATATTTGCTGTATCAAATACTGGATTTTTTTTTACAAATTATATATATGTATATATATATATATATATATATATATATATATATCCCCATACTCATATGACAACTCAGTTACACATGTACAGATACACAGCACTCGGCTAACCGAGATCGATTCTGGTAAACCCAATCAATCCTCAGCTGTATGATGACAAGATGAAATCGTCTCTTTTAGTGAAATGAATGATAACTGAATGATAACTGAATCATCACTGATAAAGTACTTTTTCAGGCACCTCTCAGTTACCATTCCGTTATCATTCAGCTCACTGAATGGCAGGGACATTTCAGTGACCATTCAGTCAGGTTTCGGTTATCATTCAGTCAGGTTTCAGTGACCATTCAGTCAGTGATCATTCAGTCAGGTTTCAGTGACAATTCAGTCAGGGCTCAGTGATCATTCAGTCAGGGTTCAGTCATCATTCAGTCAGGGTTCAGTGATCATTCAGTCAGGATTCAGTGATCATTCAGTCAGGTTTCAGTGATCATTCAGTCAGGGTTCAGTGACTTCCGTCAATTTTCCGTGACCATGCATTCAAGTTTAATTGACCATTCAGTCAAGTTTTAGTCCATTAAACCAGGTTTAAGCAACCATTCAAATAGGTTTCAGTAAAATTGTAATAACTAGCCTTTTTTAGTTCGATGACCTTTAAGCTATACATATAGTAATCCAGAAATTTTCCCGTAATTGTTTACCTACATAATGTTGATATTTCCGTGTCTATTCTTGACTCTTTCACTATTTGTTTTGTTGTTTCAACGATATATGGTTTATTTCATTAAGTTTGTTCTTCTATACTTACATATAAATGGCCATCCAGAAATTCTCAGCGCAACACGTTTCCGCAAATTGATATTACATTTCTGTAATGGATTGCGTTTCCGCAACGTTTGTTTTTACTTTTCCGCAAAACAATATGGCATTACAATTCTGCAACTTCTTTCCAGGATTACAGGTAAAACAAAAAACATAGCATTGGTACATAGCATATTTATTTCAAAGTTCTGGCATACAAAATATATACTTTAAAAACACATAAAATACCACCTTTTAAAACTAAATTTATAAAACCTGCAATACAGAATTATTATTTACAGTTCTGTTCGGGCACCAAATTTGTACCGGACAGTCCTCAGAAAATCGACTCGGGGAAATTCCGTGTGTGGTATATCTAGCATATTCCTTACGCAGAAAATCAAGGTTTTCTTTGTCATTATTGTGGATTGCAGCTGGTGCTGACAGAGACCTAATTTTAAGGCAAATTGTTACAAATTATGTAAGGAACTAGCTTGAATTGTTTTGCAACACGTCCGTAAATACAAATATATTTGGATGTGAAGAATTAATTGAGAATTGAAAAGGGCATGAAACGACTCTGGCCCTTTTGTTGTTCTACATCAGGAGGTGATGCTCAAATTTGTGGAGGAAACCTAGATTCTTCAGAAACATGAGTATCTAACACACAGTCAGCAAAGGCGAACACTTATCGTTACTAGGCATTTCTGAAACTAAATCTTCCACAAAACAATCTTCAACATCTTATGGTGCGCAAAAGGCCAAACCAAATAACTTTGTCAGTCATTTGCCAACCTCTGATGACTTTTCTTTGTATTCCGTGCTCAGTCTGATGGCTTGAATCTTCCGCCACTAACTCTGCCCAAGATGAAATCTATAGCAGTTAATACGTGAATCGAAAATAAATCACACACAGCAGTATGCATAGATTGCGCGAAGTCAATATGTATGGTTACAGGGGGTAGCACTAAATTTTCCTTTTGACAGGTTGCAAAGCAAATTCCACATCTCCATGTAACGTTCTGTAGATTTGGCAGGCAAGAGCGCAAAGACAAGTGGAACAAAATTTCCATTGTTGCATCCATGGATAGTGTACAGCTGATGAAAGAATTTGGACAACACTTAAAAACTCCGTATATCGAATGGCGAAGTAAACAATATGTAAATCGTAATCATACATCCCCAAGACATATACAAGTTCGAGTGTAGGGCAACACGGACCTCCGACAAAGTGAAGGTAGGATCAGGTGCCATGGAGGAGTGAGCATCCTCTGCTGACCGGTCACACCAGCCGTTAGCCCTTAGTCGAAATTTGGTATACGGGATTATCCGTGGTCAAAATTAGTATGAACAATGACAGTCTAACAAAGGGTATGAAACAAATCATTCAACATATATCCCAGAGACACTTTGTAATCGCAAACAAGGTCATTATAGCGACCGTAAAATATGCGAAATGATGACTTCAAACGAGATTCGTTATAACCCTGCAACGTCAACTCGGGCCTCCGTGGCCGAGTGTTTAGAGCATCGCACTCAAAACCAAAAGGCCTCTCACCTTTAGTCGGCGCGGATTCGAATCTCGCTCGCGCCGGTATATGCGAGAAAGTTTGCCAGTTTACTTTCGGAAGGTCGGTGATTTCTTCCCAGGTACATTTTATCTGGTTTCTCTCCTCCACCAATAAAAACTGAACGCCACCATATAACTGAGAAATTGCTGAGTGTGGCGGAAAACAATAAACAAACAATCAAACAACTTACAGCAGCTGTGCATTTCATAATTAGTTCTGATATGAACATTTACTGATCAATTGGTTATAATCTAATGCTCTGATTATCTATAACATTATATTTCCTTTCACCAAATCTAATCAAGCAGTGCATTATCAAACTTTCATCATAACACTACCTGTACCCACTCTGGCCTTTACCCCCCCCCCCCCCCCCCCCCCCTCTTTCGTGTATGTCGATTTAATAAAAACTTTGCAATATCAGGTTTGGGGATTGACAAAAAGATAAAGATCATTTCAATGTAATGGAGTTGTAATACATCTTATAGCTTCAGATTTGCCTATTGCATTCAAACGTATTGATATTGATAATATAGTCACATACCCGATCCCACATCTGTTGTGTCTAGTGGTCTATGCGTTCCCTACTCGTAATTTTATATGCTTCATGGGATTTATGCGATTGATCGCTGTTCGTCAATTACATGTTCTCATTTTTTCATCTACCACAGCATTACAAAAGAAAGGAAAACAGTTTTTCCTTCAAACTCTCCGCTTCGTTTGTTTTTTTCGTCATTACGCACTAGTATTCTGGAAAAATACTATTTACAGAATTCGTCTCTTTCATTTCGTCCATTTCCACGCGAGATTATCTGCCCGTGTAGCACATTCGAATTATATTCTTTGACAGAATACCCATAAAAGCTAAATGTGACTCATTATGCACTGTTTAAGTCAGCTAGCATTATATTCCACGCAGATCATGATATTATAGTTACCCTCATATATTCGCCTTTTAACATTTGGATTTAATTGGGCGCTTAGCCCAAGGGAAAATTCATAAATAGTATATATTTTCAAGTGATTATATGTGGCAGTTTTAGATACGTGACCTTCCTACTAGCTCGAGCTAGTGGGTTATGCCTTCACTTTGACCGGTAGAGTACTAAACTGTCGTGTCAGAGGTCCCGGGTTTGATTCTCAGCAGAGACACAAACTAGTCTATGTTACAGATAGTTCTATTTCTAATTTACCTTATTTAACTGAATTATGATTATCACTTGGGATACGCACTTGAATATTGACTATTTCATACTTCGATCAATCCAATGGTCACATCGCATTTACATACTAAACTGTTCACTCTTGCTAAGATATCGGGTAGAAAGTAAAAAAAAAAAAGGACAAGTAGAAATATTAAGTAAATAGCTTTTTCCATATTTTTTATCCAAGTTCTTATGCCTACGGTCCTGTCCAATGTTAAAGAATCTGAGAGGGATGAACCACGTAAATATACACTTAAAAGATAGCAACACTAATAACACAACAAAAGAGAATAAGTTAAGGTCTGTCACGTTTAAGGCAATATATTGAAGAGTCTATGAATACATGGCAAATCACTTACTCATAGGTAGGAATTTCTGGATTCATTTTAGAAAATCCGTATCTGCTCCCCGTTCTCTGTTCATACCAGTATTATCATGGAGTTTGATGCAATCAATTTTCACAGCGCTTTGCATATCAAGTGAATCACACACCAGATGTTTTTGATTATGAACCTGATCTCAATGTATAGTGCACAGAGCCTAGAATCCCCACAACGATCTGCTCTGGTATACAGCTTAGATTTTTGCAACTTAATATCAATCAGCATTTCACAAACCAGAGTAAAATACCTTGGCGAAATTCTGGTATGTAAATTGTGTATGGTAAAGTGAATTACCACTCACTCTCGTGGAGGTCCGGGTTAGACTAGGTCCTCAGTACCCCTTGCTTGTCGTTGATGTTACTAGGGTGTTATCAGTCTCGTTAGGGCCTACGTGGCCGAGTGGTTTTAAAATTACATTGTATCTGGGTTCTCTCCCCTACCAATAAAAACTGGAGACCTCAAGATAACTGAAAAGTTGTTGAGTGTGGCGACAAACAAGTAATAATCAACCAATACTAGACGTAATTCAAAGAGTTGGATCACGTTGAGTTAACATCATCAGTTCAAATGAGATGCCAATATGCATTTTGGACACTGGATTTAAAGTGTACCGACTCTCAGACTGATATTGTAAATAACGATATTTTCAGCATACTTAGATGAAACCTATTGGAAAGTCATCATCTTTACACATTATAATTTTTGATTGGTTATAATTAGTTCTAAGTTTAAAATATTCATAAATTCAGAATTCATAAAGGGAAAAAGTCCCTCAAAAATTCTTTATTGAAAACAATCAATTTGAGGAACATCTCATGAACATTTCAAGAATTAAATATTTTGTAGGCCTATCTGCAATAAATTTAATGAGATATGATAAAGACTTAATTAATTGAGATTGGTTTGAATTATTTTCCCAAAACCAACCAACCAAACAAAAAAAGTCAGGTGAAATAAAACGATGTGATAAACTAAATTCTGGGGATTAGCCGTTTCAATTCTAAAATGCCAAGAAACAGTTGTGGTGTACGCTTGTACTTCTGGCACACTGTGCCACAAAAGGCATTAGCGGTACACTTCTGGCAGCAAACTTTGTATTTCGGTAAGGGTCAGTTTTCTCTGTTATGATAAGGAATGGTGAAGAGCTGTCACCTGGCATCGTTGGGCCAATCAAGAAAATTACTCCTTTTGTGTATCCACTGATATTTAGCCATAGGTTTGTTTTCAAACAAGATTTCATACTTGATGCCCATTTGTGAGAATGTCATTTAAAACTCTATGCCATGAGCGGTTCCTATTTTTTTGAAGTTTGATTGATTGTTGTTTTCCGCCACATTCAACAATTTTTTTTCAGTTATCTGTGATGTCCAGTTTTTTATTGGTGGAGGATAGAACCCAGATACAATGTACCCGGCAAGAGACCACCGACCTTCCGAAAGTAAACTGGTAAACTTCCACACATATATTGGCGCAAGCGAGAATCGAACCTGCGCCAACTAGAGGTGAGAGGCCTTGTGGTTTTGAACGCAATGCTCTAACCACTCTGTCATGGAGGCCCCTATTAGAAGTTTGATATACCTGAAACACAAATCATCTCAATAATAACGCCACCATATTTACTGACATCACATCCCTATGTACGAACTAACGTCACATCGCCAGAGTTCTACACTGACGTTTACATTTGTAGCCGGTAATGGACTACAAGGCAGGGGCTTGAAATTTTTGGTCATTTTTCTTCTTCTCCCGTTTTAATTTTCAAAGTTACACATCACTACACATATTATAAAAATGAGTTTGATCGCGAGAGTCTTGACAACAAGAGTAATTTGATCACCACTTCTTTTACCCCTTTATCATCGTCACCAAGGTTTTACAAAAGTCCAAAGAATTGGTTTCAGCCTACACAAACTTTGTATTTGGAGACACCCAGTGTAGGATGAAGAAATTGTCGTGATAGTACGTCACCTTTATGAGCTTTTATTGCATATTTGAGTAATTTGCTTTAAATGCTTGCGTTATCATTAGAACTCCTAGGATAGTGACCATTCGGGCCCTTGCTGCACTTGTTGTTGAATGATTAGAATTAAATATCTCTCTGTAAGAACTCATTTGTCTGTGTTAATCGAAGGTCACTGCTAAATACAATCGAGTTGCATGACGCACTGAAAATGCTTAGGACTATTAGTAGATAAAAACAAATCATTCTGTCCCACTGGGTATATGGTCAACTATGCACAAAATACTATATCTATGTAAACATAAGCATAATCGGGGATATAAAGTTACAACTATGCGAGTACTGGTACATCCTGATGTTTGATTGTCAGTAGAAACATTTTTACATTGGTTGTGCTTTGCCAGAATTACCTATAGATGTGCCCATAATTGCATCAGTAATAGCATCAACAGTCTGTTAAGTCAAACCATATTTCTTAAAAACATTTGTATTCGAATTATTGGGGAAAGTCCGAGGGTTTATATGGAAAGTGTTAAAAATTTAAATCTATAAGGGGAAATTGTGTAAGCAGAGTGTAACGTTGGAACATAGATCTTGAAGTAATTACTTAAATTCTTAGATTCTCTCAGAAGACATTGCATTATTTTTTTTTCTCTCTCTCAAATCGAATGATCAATACTTTCAACGAGTAGTATGGTACTTTGAAACAGTATGGTCATTAGCATAACATTTCAAACATTAATGGAATGTAATTGTTTGTAATTATAATAACATTTCTTACGCAGGTGGACATAATACACATGATATATTTGATGAAGCAAATAAATTACGGAAGAGTTTAAATTTTTATGGGTCTATTACCCACGATGCATTGTTGAATATCACACGTGCGCTTATTTCCACTGGTAATTAAGATGGCTACAGAGACTTAATGGTTTGTTTGTAATATATGTAACAGCTTGAGTACATTGAGAAGTTTGTTATAAAAAGCCAACTTTCTGAAAGTATCACATACCAGTTCTTGCTTGCTTGGTGGTGTATTTGAAGGTAAAATCATAACTCACTTAAAACAAGTTATGACGTGTTAAAGAGATCGTATGACTTCATTTTTATCTAATAACATTTCTAACTATTGAACACGTATTTTCCAAATTTTATTAAATAAACATTGTTAAAATGCTTAGGTTATCGTTCCATGACAATGAATCTAAATTTTTTCTTTGAAATGTGGAAAAATTTTGTTCACTCTCCGTGTCTCTCCTCCCTTTTAAAAAAAGGTCATTGATAGAACGATTGCTTTGTAAGCGGGAGGTCCCGCTCGACAAACTTAAGACGTCAACACAGATAGTGATTGCTCCTTCGCCAAACACTCGACATTTAGAAGTGAGAATCGCGGGTCTTTCGGATATAACCTTAAAAGCGGTGGTCCCGTGTCGCGGCAGTCGTTGGCACGTTAACGAACCCTCATGCTACGGTCCTGAGAGCCAAGCATAGGCCTAAATTTGTGGTACTTCACCTACAGCTGGTGGCATTTAAATATGAGTGGAAAATTTTCATCGGGACGTAAACAATCAATCCTTCCTCAAACCTTTAAAACAACACGTTAGAACTATAGTATTACGACCCATTTACATTTATCCTGTAAGAATGTAAGTAGAGAAAATATGCATTTATGATACTGCAGAGGAACGAAAATATATTTAATTTTACATGCGATGTGATATTTTTTCTTAATTGCCTTCAGTGCCTAAACGACATGAAAAAAATATATGGTTTGTATTTCAGACTACTTCAACAAAACAACCATGCGGGTCGTGGGTCTCCTGTTGTTCGTGTTGCTGTTGCTTTTCATCACTGATCTTTACGCTGTTGACGTAGAAACAGCAACTACTGCTGTAAAGGCTGGGATAGAGGCTACCAACGCTATCGCTGATATCGTGGAAGGCGTCAAAGTCCTTGCTAAGTTCTCAAAATTCCTCGGCAAGGTGGCTCCCTTCTTGGCAGCTATCGGTCCAATCATGGACATCATAACTCTCTTTCTTCCCCAACAAGAAGATCCAACGTTAACATATCTAAAAGAGCAATTCTCAAAAGTAGACTCCAATTTCAGAAATATGGAGAGACTTTTTGGAGAGGTCACAAATCTAGTTAGACAAAAGGGAGTCAACTCACAGTTTTCATCAATTGAACAAAATATCAATGTATTGACCTATCGGCTTCACATGCTATTGACAGCTCCGACATCAGCTGTAGCGGGTCAGAAGTCACGATTTATCCAAGCCTTCGAATCTAGTTACCACGGTGCAGCAAAAAAACTATACAATGCTATGATGACGCAGCAAACATTTACAGACAATATTCCAAAAGAAGCGATGCAATATACAAATAATGATCGCAAGAAGGTGCAAAAGGTGCTGACTGGATGTCTTGCTCTTCTTCTTTCAGCTGTTAAAGTCAATTTAGCCTACCTGGATTTAACAGGAAGAACGTCCAGCTACAACATGGAAAAAGGTGTATGGGAGAAACATATCAAGGAAGTGGCACAGAAAATAAAAGACGTGGATACGGAAGTCACTAATAAATGGACATCTCAAAGATTAACAGATTTGAAACACCTTTCTGCACAACACAAAGAGGATAATCACCAACAATTTGCACAGCGATTGTATAACTTTTATACCGAAAAATATTACTGGAGAGAATGGGTCGTCCTTGTATACAATAAAATGGCTAAATCATGGACTGGAAAGAATGGGCATATGTTTAATCTATGTGGAGGAGACGAATACCTGGAAAAGGATAACAGAAATGTAATAACATCCAGCGTACCAAAAGAAAAAGGGAAAATAAACGTTAGCCACTACACTTATAAATTAGGTGGAGTTAAGACTGAAAATGTAGTATGGGGGGTTCATTATTGCTGGAGCACAACCAGTGTGTTGGACCAGATAAAAAAGTTTGCCAGCGGTTCTGATGTGTGCATGCGAGCCGTCGTGTCTGATAGAGAGGGAGCAAAGGCTAGTGCCGCGTCTGGTCGCCTGTCTTCCAAATGGAAATATTTCTTTAACATGTACGTTTTTGGTTGATGATGTATACCTCAGTATATCATTGATGCTTTAAATGGAATTAAAAAGGATCAAATATTTAAATTCTCTATTGTCTTATTTATCTTCCAACACAAATGATACAGAGTGTTCGAAAAGATGTTTTACTTGGAGATGTTTAGAAAGACAGCTGGGGTGATTGTAGAATCAATGACGTGCCTGAGAAGCTAGACAAGATTGCACGTCTAAACCTTTCTCTGTCTCTGGGATTGATAAATGAATGAATCAGATCTATACCTATAATATACTATGTAACCTCGACACGGTTTATCAAGAGTGAACTGTTAAAAATGATTTTATTGTCTACCATATGTAAGAGTTAGAATCATTCCGTATGATTTCAGTTTGCAACTACCGACGAAACGTTGAGGTATGAAAGCAGCCATCTCGACTCTTCATGCAACATTAGCGGGAAAATGAACACAAGCGGTGTTCTGGCGAGATTATACATACTGGGGTGAAACGTAAGAAATAAACAATATATTTCCGGAATGATTATAATCAAAAATAAACCGTATCCAACTACGAAAAAATAATCATAATACTGTTATTTCTATTAAATATCAAATATCTTATATATACTGGACAAAAAATCTTAAGGATTATGATTTCAGAATTATTTTATTCATAACAAAACCAAATAAATTATGTTAAATATATACTTAGAATGTCCAACGACAATCGAACAATACATTTTAAACCTGTTTTTACAAATTCATGAACACGTTAAGCAGCCAGAGCAACCATTGTCAGGTAACCCCCCAAAACAGTTTGAAAATCGGTATGAGCAACAATAACAAATTTCATTACAAGTGATTGAATCTTTATAAAGGCAATATCAATAGGGTGTATGTCCACCCTGAGCCTGTATAACGGCACGACAACGCCTCTGCATACTTCTGATGAGCCTGAGGAACACAATTTGTGGCAACCTTGCCCATTCCTGCTGTAAAGCTAACGTAAGCTCCTGGCGGTTTGTCGGAAGTACAGGGCGTCTGGAAACAGCTTGCTGCAACATCTCCCAGGCATGTTTTATTGGATTTAAATCCGGAGAACAACTCGGCCAATCCATACGTTCAATTGTCTCTGGAGCAAGGTAGTCTGTCACTATACGTACTCTGTGGGGACGAGCATTATCATCCATTAACACAAAGTCGTTGCCTATAGCTCCCGTATAAGGACTCACAATTGGATGCAGTATCTCGTCCCTGTAAATTGCACCGGTAAGATTGCCATTAATCACGTGCAAGTCAGTACATCCACCAATACTGATTCCCGCCCAAATCATCACAGAGCCACGTCCAAAACGATCGTGCTCTGCTACACAGCAATCAGCGTACCGCTCTCCACGCATGCGCCATACACGCCTACGACCGTCATGAAACTCCACGCAGAACCGTGACTCGTCTGTGAAAAGAACAGGCATCCAATGACGTAGTTGCCAGTTTATGCGATTTTGAGCCCAATTGAGTCGTGCTACACGATGTCTTCTCCTCAAAATGGGACGAACAGCAGGTCGATGAGCCCGAAGGTTAGCAGCATGAAGTCTCTGTCTGAGAGTTTGTGGTGTTATGCGCACCCCACTTGCTGCATGAAAGTCAGTATTGAGTTGGACAGCACTCTGAAACCTGTGTCTACAAGCCATAAGTGACATATAGCGATCCTGGCGAGCGGTTGTGGACCTTGGACGACCTGATCTCGGTCTCTCAGAAACATTACCTGTCTGCCTAAAACGATTCGACAACCTTGAAATCACACTTTGGGACACATTAAAATGTCTAGAGACAGTTCGCTGGACTTGGCCAGCTTGAAGCATACCTACTGCCTGACCAGCTTCCAGAGCAGTTAAATGGCGCCTCATGGCTTTTAATGTCAATAATTGTTCACCTAAAAGTCGATTAGAGCAATAAATGCCCACAATAAAATGAAAATCACATTTTTTCAATTTCAATATACACGTTGGCACACTTTGATTTTGACCCCTTGCTTGTGTTTGGGCGAAAAAATCGTGCACTTCTGACGTCAATATGAAACCAGGTAAATCTATTGTGTTAAGGACACATTGGAGAAACTATACATGTTAAAATTTGTCAAAATAATTATTTGGTTAATAAAAATTTTTGAGGTCAAAATTATGATCCTTAACTTTTTTGTCCAGTATATTTAATTACATTATACAAATGTTTGGAGGTACAACTGGAATGCTATCCACACTACAGGTGCCTGTGCACTACACTACTCCTGGCACCACACAAGCACTAATGTCTAAGACACATGGAAAGCTGCATGGGAAATAATGGCAGTGATGTCACCAAGGAATTATGATGTCCTTCTACATTGATGGAATGGGAGAAAGGATTGTGTTACAGGTGTTCTACCTGGACATGGCATGGAGGTTGTGAGATGGGTATGCCCTTATGCTATTTGTGCAAATGAGTGCAATACCACATGACCTCTGCCCTTGATAACCGAGTACACAGATTCCTGTATGGCCGTTGATATTTCCTTTTCATTATAGCAATGCTTTTAAAGATCATCAATTTTTCATTACATCTTGCAAGAAATGTAATAAAATGAGAAAGTCTAATAACATGAAACACATATAAGTCTATATATTGTAATCATGATGAGGTAACTCTTGTTTATGAAGAATGTTTTGAGAGAAATTAATTCAAAAATACTTTTAATCTTCAATTAAGAATCCTTATAACAAGATTTTTTTATGCACACAAGTTGATTATAATATGAAGTGAACTTTCTTAACAAATTTTACAAACCCCATAGCATATCATATCCTATCTTTGCTTTGTCGAAGGTCCGTGTTGCCCACTCAAACTTGTATATGTCTTTGGGATTTACGATTACGATTAACACATTGTTAACTTCACCATTCGATATCATAAATTCGCTGTTAATGACTATAAGTCCTGAATTAGGTTTGAAGAATTTAATACTGTAGTATTATATTGTAAAATATGCAAATGTACAGCCCTGAGACCGGTCGTGGTAGCTCAGTGGTTAGAGCGTTCGCTTCGTAACCAGAAGATCGTGAATTCGAGCCCCGCTTCTGCCATCAAACCTAAGACGTAAAAATAGGTAGTGATTGCTTCTTCGCTAAACGCTCGGCATTCAGAAGTGAGAATCAGGGTTCTTTTAGATATGACCTTAAAAACAGAGGTCCAGTGTCAAGGTGGGCGTTGGCACGTTAACGAACCCTCACTGCTACGGCCCTGAGCGCTAAGCATAACTTTAAATTTGTGGTACTCCACCTACAATATGAGTGAAAATTTCTCGACGGGACGTAAAACAAACAAACAGCCCTGAAATAGATTAATAGATGAAATATAACAATAATGGAATATTACAAAGTACATTAATCAGTAATAATGCTGCAAGTAGTTTTACACCTTTGAAAATTATCACCGACAGAGAAGTATTAAAAACTTAGTGAGGAAATAGGTTTTTCCCAGTCTTAAATTCACCCACTGACAACATCAACACAAGAAGGGTGAAAAACAGCGGATATGTTTCTGCATATAATATATGCAATTCAATGAATGATATTCAAGGATAATAACTCTTCACGATACACAGTCTGTTCTGAACATATTTTCTTCTTTTGTGACCAGATATACATCATCCTTTGAAGTAACGTGCTAATATGTGCTTAATATTGGAAAATATTTCCAAATACATAGCATAACCTATTAAATGTACAGGGACTCTGTAGTTTAGATATATTTTGTATAAAGCTACCTATTCTGTGAAATCAAACTCATTATCACTGAACAGATTAATCAAATACCGAATACTGATAAATGTGAGCATAACAAAATTACCAACTGTTTAGTGAATATGAGAAGAATACATCTTTAAGGTGGTTACTTACATATGTCTTCATACATATGAAATGGTTAGAGAAATAAAGTGGATTGAAAATTCTAAATTTAAATAAATTTAGATATATACCTCATTAAGTATATATCTAATGCACACTATTGTACATAGATTTTTTCTTTAGTTTCGGTTGAGCTCTTAATAAGTATAAGCAACAGTATAAGCAACAGCATAAGTACAAGTTTGTCATAGCAAAATATAACTCTATTCAAATAGATGATGGTCTTAGTACAGTTTTTCCATGCAGATTCCAGCACATCCATTCATATTACTGGTCACCCTATTTCCAATGATTTAAACATGAATAAGCACTTAATTCTCTGCACACCAGAAGGCACATAAGGCCACAACATTCTCTCTCCAAACCACTCTGTATCTTCCTACTATCTTGACCTAACACCAGCTTCTCCATCCTACACTTCTTTCTGCTTCTACTCTCCTTCTCCAGACGGTTGGTAGTCTCTGTTTTGCCCATTTCCCTTCTGGTGTCCACGCTAATGCTACGTCACAGATATGGTCGCAGTACTTGTCCTATCCAGTAACATTTCTGTATCTCCAGCTCATTGGGGTTTTTGTTGTTGTTGTTGTTTTGTTTTTTTTGTTTGTTTTTTTTTTTTTTTTTTTTTTGGCATTCGTGTCCGCCCTGTCTGCTACTTCCCTATTTGTCACTACCTGCTGCCACCTTATCCCAAGATCTTCTGCATCTAGTTTATCTCTATCTTTGTCACCTCCCGACATATCTGAAAAACATCAATGAAAATATTTGATACAAATGCAACTAGAGATACTGTTATTAATATACCTCATAATGATACATGCATTTTAAAGAGTATCTATACTATAATAATTTCAAAGGAATATCATATAGAATCAATTTTGTTCATTTGTTTAACATCCCAATACGAGTTTTTACTCATACTTAGAAATCACTATCCCATAAAATTTAGGTCTATGCTTAGTGATCAGAACCGTAGCAGTAAGGGTTCTTTAATGTTAATTTAAAATGTTCAAAATTCACTTCAAGAAACAAAAATGATGAAACATTATCCCACTAACTGTACACCCCAAAATAAAGTAGCACCCTGTATTATAGAATGATAATGACATATAATTTTGTTCAAACATTTCACTTGAGCTTTCAGGGGCCTCCGTGGCCAAGTGGTTACAGTATCGGGCTCAAAATCACAAGGCCTCTCACCTCTAGTCGGCGCGGGTTAGATTCTCGCTCTCGCCGATATATCTGAGAAAGTTTGCCAGTTTACTATCAGGAGGTCGGTGGTCTCTTCTCTGGAACATTGCATCTGGGTCCTCTCCTCCACCAATAAAAACTGAACGCCACCATATCACTTAAAAATTGTTGAGTGTGGCGGAAAACAGCAATCAATCAATCAAACAATCAATCATTTGAGCTTTCTGTTGATGCCTCAATCTCCTATTGGACTGACATGGTGCCAAAGCTTCAAAATACATCTATAATTACTTAGGATAAGGAAATCCTTTTGTCATCTGTTTACTGAAATAAAAAGATCCATGAAATATATCATAATATAACACAAATTCAGTTACATGTATTACGCTATGAATGATTTTAATTATGTGGTACTGTTTTCCATTCTGAATAATTGCAATCGTTTTCCCTAGCAATGAGGATGGGATCCTCATCAAACATGGCTGACCCACAGTACCCTTACCAACATTAATCTTATGCAGTATAAAGTATTTAAAACTTAGATTTCTGTGTTGTAAATAGTTTTCCATACAATGCAGGTCTCTTCGTGATTTTAGCATGAGTTTCTACTCTATATGAAGATGTGTAAATAATGCACTATTAATGGATTTTCAGATAAGTGAATGTAAACGTCAAGAATTATATATGTGTACATAAATTGTTCTCTATTGGTGGCCATTTATTTTGGAGGAACCAACTGCAATGGCGGATATGGTGCCACTGACAGTGATGAGGTGGTCCTGCTGTGACCGCTTCCTCAGATGTTGGATTTGCATAAGCTGCTGATTTGACAATACCCTTCCTTGTTTTTCTTTGGTATTCTGAGTTGCACTCCATTAGTCTGAATTACACTGGTTTCCACTTGTCTGCATATTGAGATTATCCTCTGATTTCACATATGAGTAACGTATGGATATTGCTGAAGGATTATATATATATATATATATATATATATATATATATATATATATATATATATACATATATATATTTCATATCAAGATGCCTTGAAAATGCAGTGGCTTTGTGTTACCATTATGACCTTGACCTTCAATTCTTATTGAATCTAATCTGGGTAGATCTAAAGATCCTTTTCCTGTCACAGATTCATAACAACGTATTCCTGATGATTTGCTGAGGTTGCTCACATTTCCATAAGTAGTGAATGGGTTGTAACATGTATCATTGCAAACAATCTCCAGTATATTAATACCTGAAGTTCAAATAATTTTCAAACAAACTTGCATTACCATTCCACAGACATATTTCAGAGTTATAGAAGACGTTTATTCTGCTGAAAATGAAGAGAGAAAACAAATTCAATGGAAAAGACAGGTACCATCTCCTACTATGGGATTTCTTTGTACAGCAAATTATGTCAAAATACCTAATTTGTTGTTCATTTTTTAAGTCGATGTTAATGTTTGTCTTTCATGTCGTTTTAAAAAATCATCAACCTGCATGGAAGATCAAATTATTAAAATTGCATGTGATGCATCAATTATGTACTAAAATTATATCTCCTTTAAAAAACTTCATGTCAAATGCCATGGTTAAAAAAAACGAATGGTAGATCCTTGACAGTGGGTCCAAAATAGCTTATTTCCCTTCTTCATGTTTCAGGAAACCTCCACCAAAACAACTTTATCAAGCTGGAATTTTACAAAATTTAATAATTAAATTTAGTACCTTAATTTTAATTCAAGTTAAATAAACATACCCGATCCCACCTCTTGTGTGTCAAGGTGTCCATGCTTTCCTTAGAATTTTATATTATTCATGGAATTTATGCGATTGATAACTGTCAGTCATTTTCATTTTTTCATCTACTACAGCATTACGAATGAAAGGAAAAGAGTTTTTCCTTCAAAGTCTCCGCTTTGTTTGTGTTTGCGCCATTACGCACTAGATTTCCGGAAAAACACTATTTACAGAATACGTCCCTTTCATTTCGCCCACTTCTGCGCGAGACTATGGGTTGTGTTCATCTGCCATTGTAGCACATTTAAATTAAATTTACTTATAAATTTAAGACGTAATTGTCGATCGTGGCCATGGAATTTGTCATAATCCTTGATTACAGAAATGGTGTGTAGGGTTCGCATGTAGTGATTACTATGCAGCACCTTTAAAATCAACCTTGAAGTCACTCTTACAGACAGAATGGGGACATATGTACTCTTGTCATCACACAAAACAAGTCTTCACGGTTCAGATACCAGAAAATGTAATGATTTGTCGTTTTTTTAAGTTTTAAACTATATCAAAACTTATCATTGCATGTAAAATTGTCGCGAATCAAATCCAACAAGTAAACCACATGAACATACGTAGGCCGTTCTTAGCACACTGATTCTGACTACAGGTTGCTCTGTTTATTTGATCGGAATATAGGGCTCACGGCGGGTGTGACCGGTCAACAGGGGATGCTTACTCCTCCTAGGCACCTGACCCCACCTCTTGTATGACCAGGGGTCCGTGTTTGTCCATCTCTCTGATTTGTATTTTTTTATGGGAATTGCGAGATTGAATATTGTTAGTTATGTTGGCCTTTTCATCAGTATGTGATTGAAAATGATTTACCCGCGTTTATTTCATGTTATTGACATGATACAGTCTTTAATTATCATTTTGTTGTCTTTTCGTTTTGTTGTCTTTTCGCCATAGTATGTTTTCTGATTTGTGCCACTATAAAACAAATTCTCGTCTTTTTGTTATTTCGAGGTGAATGATAATTAGCGACTTTAATAATAACGAAATAACGAAAAGACGACAAAACAAAAATCGAAAAGAAAAAATACAGTTAAAAAGATGACAAAAAATATCCGCAAATTAGCGACCTATTTTATAGTCTTTTCGCTTAGCGATTTGTCGTTTTTTCGAGGTTAAAATACGACATAACGACAAAATGAAAATGAGAGGAAACGCGGAGAAATCATTCGAATATTACATAATGATAGATACACCAAGAACCTTGCATATAAAACGCAGTAAATTCTCGCAAAATACAACTAATGCATGCTTGCCTCTATGGAGCGCCAAATTATTAGATTAATTAAATGATTAAAAATATCTTTCATTATTTGACAATATCATCAATGCGCGCATCAATTGAATTGATGAGAGCAATAATTGATTTGATGCGCGCTTCAATAAAATTATTGCTCTCATCAATTCAGTTTGATGAGAGCATCAATGTGGTAGAAATATTGCTCGCAATAGTTAATTTGGAGCTCGGTATAAGTGATTTGACGATCTCTTTAATTCAGTTTAAGATATCTTTAATCAAATTATAAATTTACAATGTTTTTGTATAAGGGATTGATGTGCGCATCAATTCTTTTAAAGATCAACAATTCAATTAAAGACATCATTAATTCATTGTGAATTATGTTGAATTAAAGGTATTTCTAAGTATATAATAGCGCTCTCTCTCTCTCTCTCTCTCTCTCTCTCTCTCTCTCTCTCTCTCTCGAGAGAGAGAGAGAGAGAGAGAGAGAGAGAGAGAGAGAGAGAGAGAGAGAGAGAGAGAGAGAGAGAGAAATTACTGCGCGCATCAAATGAATAAACAATATCACTAATTTAATTGAAAAGAATAATAATTCCAAATACTGCTTGTATCATGTATTAATGATATCATTAATTCGCCCCTCACCAAATATTCCTTTGTAAACAATCAATTACACAAAATTTCCTAAATCTGGGGTACAAAACTTTAGAGAAAAGAATAATGGGGAAATATGATATACGTGCATGAAAACAATTATTCTTATATATATATATATATATATATATATGCAAGTTCGTTTTGCAGCGACAAACCCCCCGCTAGCAGGAGATGACGGCACCCTAGTAAACCTTAAGTCGGCAACAAGCAGTGATGACTACTAACACTCTTTCAGAACAGTAACCCGGGATAAACCTCAGACTACCAGCTGGTATATACCCCCCAAACACTCATCCAGCACTGCTTAGATCCACGCCTAAATCAGGGATTCCATATACTGTTAACTTGTACCTCACAATTCATGTATTAATGAGCTTTGCCGCAATAGCAATTCCCCTTTTCCCTTGACAGATTAATGCATTATAAATAAGAGTTCCGCAAGGGGAGGGGGCATATTCCCTCACAATGAGTGTCTACAAACTTTTTCTACGAAATCCCGTAGTGACCTTGATCTTTTGACCCCAATATCAATAAGGTTTTTCCTCTCTCGATAACAACATATGAAGTATCAAATTAATTGAGCAAAAAATGGTAATGTCTACAAGTTTTTCTATAAAGTGCCAAAAAAGACCTTTCACCTTTTGAACCCTAAATCAAAGGGAGTTTTCTCCCCTTAATTAATTAATAGCATATAGGTGCTGTGAGTATTTCTCACTAAGAATACACCCAACTGCTCACACAAATCACCAAAAACAAAGGATGTTCCTTTGACCCCAAAATCAGTAGGGATCACTTTCATCCTATAGGTATTCCATATGTGCTGTATGGTGACTCTGGGTGAAAACGATAACATACAAGAGCCTGGAAACTATTTTGATATTTCAATGTCCAGTACACTTGACCTTTGACCCCAAAATCAATAGGGATCATCTTCATCCCATGCGGAGTCTGTATGTATGGTGTGTTGACTCTAGGTGAAAATAATAACACTTTAAAACTCAGAAACCATTTCATCTTCAGACAGACAACCTGATTCCAGTAAAACCTACCCCCCCCCCTCCCCACAACTTTGTTGCAGGAGGTATAAGAAAGCTACATGTGAAGAACCAAGTCAATCAAGCAAAAATTGTGGCCCCTAGAATATCTACAGTGGGGGGTGGGGTCATACTTTGAACATGTTTTGACTTTTAGAAAATGATTGAAATACACAACCCAATTTTCACTTTATATTAACTACCTCTCCTTGGAAAGGGCATGATTCATCACTTAAATTCTCTGAATCATGGGATACTCTGTGGCAAGTTTAGTTGAACTTGGCTTTGGGGTTTTGTGAACCTGTAAATAATGTGAAACGTTTACAGACAGATAACAGCCAAATTTTGAACCAAAAAAGCTAATGTGAGGTTTCGCTCAAGTTTGACACTAAGGAATCATTTTCATACAACTAAGTACTGGTAATACCCTGTACTACTGAGGGTAGTGATAATCTGAAAACAGCATCAGGGCTGTTAAAACACAAGATAGATCACTGATTTCCTCAGACTGCAAACCACTGCTGTATGGTCCAAATATCTAATTACAGCATTTCATGCTATTTCTCTTTTGTTTGCAAGTACACATGTATTATGTGTTTAATTTATTTTTGAAAATTCCACAAATTAAGAAATCTGTCCTGTCTATAAATCCTGATGAAGATCCATTACAACCAAAACCCTTACCAAAACTACAAATCATTTGCTGTCATGAAAAATTTATTGAAATCCATGCATAACTTTTTTTTTTTTTTTGCAATCCTGCTAGCAATAATTTAACGAATGTACAAGTATACAAAATATAATTATGAAAACAAATTCTGATCATTCAACCTTTTATATAACTAATGCTTTGTTAGAAATCAAATGTTCCTGAATTCTTGAGAATTTTAGTGTACATCTAAGGCATCTAACCTAGGTCATTACTAAACACTATCTTTTCAAGAAATAATAAGATCCACACCATTACATCCCACGTACAAGTTAATGTTATTGCACTCTACAATGAAGACAAACTAGATGTTGTGTGGTAAATTCTGGTAACCGGCTACAATATTTTATCTTTTATAAATCACTTAGATAGTTCAAAGACCAGAACTAATTATTATTCATAATTTGAAACATATAACTTCATTAATCAAAGCAAATGAGGGAACCTTACAATCACAGACTAGCAACTTTGATATTGCAAGCATTCATATCATAATTTTTTATGTGACAAGAAAGTTAAATTATCAATATGAAACAACAACTATAACATACAGGAGATATTGAAGCTACATTGGTGAATATCAGCATTCATCGGAAGTAAATATTTTGCTAGCAAGCTAGAAAACTTTTTATAGACCCAACCTGCACAAATATTCACTAGTATAGGTTCAGTGCTCCTATTTCACTGTGTGTGATGATTAACATTGCTTTATATACACAATGAAGAAATAAATGACTGATATAGTGTTACATGAACAACACGTATTCCTGAATTTGTCTACAGAATAATATACTGATAGCACTGAACATGTTGAATGCATCACGAGTTTTGTGAATGAATAAATTTGACATGAAGAATGCCATTTTTGAAAAAAAAAAATACAATACACCAAACTGATGATTAATAATTGTAATTCACAGTACAGCTTACCAAAAACTCATATTGCACTGGTTCATGACTATCACATAGATCTAAACAATTAAAATTAAATATTCAACAGTGGACCCATTTGCTGGTAAGTTCAACTTAACATCATAAAAACATCACAGTATTCAACACTCAGCTGGCTTCTTTCTCAACTCTGTTAGATCTGTATTCCTGCACAATTTGTCTAATAAGTCGATCCTGCTCTTCGAATATTTGTGCTAGTGTTTTCCTACCATTTTTGATACTGTGGAGCTGTTGCTCACATTCACCACTGATTCCAAATCGGTGACAGTTTTCGAGCCAGAGCTTGAACTGGATGCACTCGTCTCCTTGAATCCCTTGTGGAGATGCTATATTTACCAAACTATGCAAAATGTCGAGGCCCTGAACTCCTTGAATGCAACTAGCAGATGAATCAAATGGTCCACAGTACTCAAAATCACCTTGCACACCCTGGAGTGGAGTTTCTTTGTCAACGTCTGGTTGATCATGTTTTTTAATGAGTGAATAACTTCTGGCAATATCTCGGATTATCTGATCTTGCTCTTGGAATACTTCAGATAATGTTTTGCGCCCAGAAACTATGTGATTAGCTTGTTCTTCACATCCGGGCAGTCCATACCTCTGACAACTCTCCATCCACAGCTTGAAATTCACACAATCGTCCCCCTGAATTCCCTGTGGGGCAGGGTCACTCCCAGAATCACTGTCAGCCGTTGACGATAACGCGGCTTGATTTTGATGAACCATAGACACGGTGAAATTTCTAACGTTGTGTAAAACAATGTTCCCATGTCCGACAGAATTTGACCTACTTTCCAATATCTGGGTCACAGATTTCGGACGTTTACTAGCAACTGTCGTGGACACACAAGAAAAGGCTCGTGCTGATTCCGCACATTTTGTACTTTGAATAAAGTAATCGTACAGTCTCCTCGCAACCAATTTCTCGCTTCCTAACCTCCACATGTTGTCTGCCAAAATGACAGAGGATGGTTTAGGCCTATATCACGCGATCACCGCGCCGGTCTGACCTCAACATGCTGTTTACAAAAATTTCCACGCAATCTAAGTCAGTAAGACGCTTAACAGTGTAGATCTACACGTTCATGATTGAAAAATAAATAAATAAATAAAATGTTATGTACTGTAGCAAAGGGCTAAAGAAGAGACATCTTTTAAATCAATTTCTGAACTCTGATTACAATATGCTATCATTTTAAAATTTACAAGCAAAATACATTCGTATAGTATTTCATTGAATGTATCAATATCCTGTGCACAAAACGCACATCTGACGCTTCACTGGTGTGCATTCGGTGGCTTCGTGATGATAAATTTAGAACTTCTAAATCTTGAACATTTTTTTTCCGTGTCCATTATGCCTACGTGACGTTTAGAAGTTAGGCCTCATAAATAGATATTCTAGACCTGTTTAACATTCATACTTAAAGAAATGCAATTAACATAGAAGGAGGAGTGTGTGTGTGTGTGTGGGGGGGGGGGGGGGGGGAATATTTAATTTTGGGACATATTATGTTATGTGACCTGGTAAGGGTCCGTTAACACATTACAGAAACCCTGGGGCAAAGGAAGATAAAATGATAGATAATAACATTGTACAAATGTATGTGTTTGGATATCATCATAGTTTTTATCTTTTCTTCTTTAAAATATTATCTCAAATGAAACTTAATTCAATTTTCATGTATACATGAAACGAAATACACCTGAAACGTCTGACGTTCATCAGCTTAATGAAGGAGAAAGAAGGGGAGAGATTTCTGTTCTGTACGTTGTTAATTTCCCGCGAGACCAATGCATAAGCATTTTCATCATAATAAAGTGTGGGACCTTTAACATACAATATTTATATCAATCAAACTCTGGCTGCATAATTCATTAAAAGATAGTAGAAATTCACAAAACAACAATATAATAACAATTAAAAAGGAGAGATATTCAATTATTGAACTCATTTAAAACAAAAGAGGACGAAACAAAAAACCATGTATGCCTTTTAGTCGCTACTGTCTGTGATTGTTTAAACCGAGGGTTTATCATTTAATTCGTAAACATATATACAAATTGTAATCCGAAGTTTGTATCAGCAAAATAGTGATATATTAAGTTATTTCATTTATTTATTTATTTTTTTAAATTTATTTTTTTTTTTTTTTTTTTTGCGGGAGGGGGGGGGGGGGGGGGTCTTAACATGTATCAAGTATGCATAGTCCCCTCGCCTTTTCGAAAATTATATCTCTCAGCAACTCAAATAGTGGGGGGGAAAAGAACTTTACTTTATATGAATAAAAAATATAGCTATATTAGTTTTGCTTGATTATATATTGTTTAACGTCTCACTCGAGAATATTTCACTCATGGAGACGTCACCATTGCCGGTGAAGGGCTGCAAAATTTAGGCCTATGCTTGGCACTTACGGCCTTTGAGCAGGGAGGGATCTTTTATGTGCCACGCCTGCTGTGACACGGGGCCTCGGTTTTTGCGGTCCCATCCGAAGGACCGCCCCATTTAGTCGCCTCTTACAACAAGCCAGTTGTGCTGAGGATCTATTCTAACAACCCGGATCCCCACGGGCCTATATTTGTTTTGGATTTTCATATATTGATGTAGAAAAGTCTAAACACCTTTCCAAACTGTGTGACCATTTTGGTCTGCTTTGGATCCCATCAAAGTACAATGTTCACCTCGCCCTCTGGGTTCCATGAATACTGCTCTTTTCAAATAACTAGAATATCTTATTAACTTCAAAAATGTCAGTATAATGTATACGTATACTATAATTATTCAATTTCCTTGCATTATGTACATATTCACATCACTCATTAAGTTCTCAGTCATGTTATTATTCAATTTGTTATACAAGTAATTTAACAAGTTTAAAAACGTTTGTTTTATAACAGTAAAACAGTTTGAAGAATGTATTCCATGATACAGAACAGTGTGGACACACAAGGATAAAGTGGAATTAGTCTTGATCAACGAGAGTTTGCATAATCGATTACTTCTAGTCTCTCATCTCTGTATCGATCATTGTGATGAAATTCAGTGAATTCTAGGATGCTCAGTTAGCACGCCGAATATTCCACAGTACTGATTTATTAGATAGAATACTCCACAGTACTAATTTATCAGACAGGATATTCCACAGTACTGATTTATTAGATAGAATATTCCACAGTACTGATTTACCAGACAGAATATTCCACAGTACTGATTTATCAGAAAGAATATTTCACAGATTGATTTATCAGAGAGAATATTTCACAGTACTGATTTATCAGGCAGGATATTCCACATTACTGATTTATCAGAAAGAATATTTCACAGTACTGATTTATCAGGCAGGATATTCTATAATTCTGAATTAACAGTCAGGACATTAATTAGCGGAGAGATTTTTTTATTATGGTATATATAAGTTCAAATTTGTATATATTAAGTAACTCTGATATTTACTGGGCATATCCCCTCTGTCTTGATGCTGAGAGAGAGAGAGAGAGAGAGAGAGAGAGAGAGAGGAGAGAGAGAGAGAGAGAGAGAGAGAGAGAGAGAGAGAGAGAGGACGGTTTTATTTCATGTTTGTACAGTCACTTCAACAACAAAAGTACAATTATATGAAAGCCCATTGAGTTAATTTTCGTAGCTGAAATCTTTTTCGCATTACAACGCGAACTATTTTCTATGAATATGGTTATGTGAATCAGTAAGTCGTGATTAGTACAATGAACGAAGACTGACTTTTATGCATTTTTAAGTAACCTTAAGGTAAAGAAGTAATACACACGCTAACACGCCAACATTTGACACACGGTAACACGCCAACATTTGACACACGGTAACACTACTACATTTGACACACGGTAACACTACTACATTTGACACACGGTAACACTACTACATTTGACACACAGTAACACGACTACATTTGACACACGGTAACACTACTACATTTGACACACGGTAACACTACTACATATTACACACGGTAACACTACAACATTTGACACACGGTAACACTACTACATATTACACACGGTAACACTACTACATTTGACACACGGTAACACTACTACATATTACACACGGTAACACTACAACATTTGACACACGGTAACACTACTACATTTCACACACGGTAACACTACTACATATTACACACGGTAACACTACTACATTTGACACACGGTAACACTACTACATATTACACACGGTAACACTACTA
This sequence comes from Ostrea denselamellosa, assembly GCA_024699665.1. Lineage (NCBI taxonomy): Eukaryota > Metazoa > Mollusca > Bivalvia > Ostreida > Ostreidae > Ostrea > Ostrea denselamellosa. Next base: position 66,804 of record JAMZEH010000093.1, read on the forward strand.
CATTTGACACACGGTAACACGACTACATTTGACACACGCTAACACTACTACATTTGACACACGGTAACACTACTACATATTACACACGGTAACACTACTACATTTGACACACGGTAACACGACTACATATTACACACGGTAACACTACTACATTTGACACACGGTAACACTACTACATTTCACACACGGTAACACTACTACATATTACACACGGTAACACTACTACATTTGACACACGGTAACACTACTACATTTGACACACGGTAACACTACTACATTTCACACACGGTAACACTACTACATATTACACACGGTAACACTACAACATTTGACACACGGTAACACGACAACATTTGACACACGGTAACACTACAACATTTGACACACGGTAACACTACTACATTTGACACACGGTAACACGACTACATTTGACACACGGTAACACTACTACATTTGACACACGGTAACACTACTACATTTCACACACGGTAACACTACTACATATTACACACGGTAACACTACAACATTTGACACACGGTAACACTACTACATTTGACACACGGTAACACTACTACATTTGACACACGGTAACACTACTACATTTGACACACGGTAACACGACTACATTTGACACACGGTAACACGACTACATTTGACACACGGTAACACTACTACATATTACACACGGTAACACTACTACATTTGACACACGGTAACACGACTACATTTGACACACGGTAACACGACTACATTTGACACACGCTAACACTACTACATTTGACACACGGTAACACTACAACATTTGACACACGGTAACACTACTACATTTGACGCACGCTAACACTACTACATTTGACACACGGTAACACTACTACATTTGACACACGCTAACACGCCAACATTTGACACACGGTAACACTACTACATTTGACACACAGTAACACGACTACATTTGACACACGGTAACACGCCAACATTTGACACACGGTAACACTACTACATTTGACACACGGTAACACTACAACATTTGACACACGGTAACACTACTACATTTGACACACGGTAACACGACAACATTTGACACACGGTAACACTACTACATTTGACACACGGTAACACTACTACATATTACACACGGTAACACTACTACATTTGACACACGGTAACACTACAACATTTGACACACGGTAACACCACTACATTTTACACACGGTAACACTACTACATTTGACACACGGTAACACTACTACATTTGACACACGGTAACACTACTACATATTACACACGGTAACACTACTACATTTGACACACGGTAACACTACTACATTTGACACACGGTAACACTACTACATATTACACACGGTAACACTACTACATATTACACACGGTAACACTACTACATTTGACACACGGTAACACTACTACATTTGACACACGGTAACACTACTACATATTACACACACTAACATGTAAAATGTTTGGCGAATATGTTACTAAAGATATTTTCATACAAACAATTTCATATTTGTAATTGATTAATACAAATCACTTAACTAACCTTTTCTGTTTCTATATTCAACAAATTTCATCTTCAAATTCACATGTACGGGCTATATCAAATAAAATCAGAGAGTTTTAAACTGATTGAATTCCATCATATATTCATAAGAAAATTATAAATTGCAGTTTTATGCATATGGTGCGATTATGAGTCCACTTCAAATTTCACCGGTATCAAAACTATTCAGTCTTTGTTATTTTCATGTTTTCTGAAAACAGTCTAAAGTTATGTACATATTGACATGGGCCTCCGTGGCCGAGTGGTTAGAGCATCGGGCTCAAAATCACAAAGTATCTCACCTCTGTCGGCGCGTGTTCGAATCTCGGACGCGGCGTTATGTGAGCAAATTTGCCAATTTACTTGCGGAAGGTCGGTGGAGACCACCGTACATCAATCAATCAATATGTCCATGAAGACATTATTTCCGCGTGGGAGAGGGGGTAGTATGAAATTTTGATGATTCATCCCTTAGCGAAAATAGTGATGATAGACAAGGAATGATAAATCGGTGTACAATATTGTCATGTTCAGTGAGTAAGGATTAGTTGTCTAGTGTGTATTGTAAAGATACCATGGGCATGGTTCACATAATCTTCCATAATCTTCGAAATAAAAAAATACCCCTGCAATACAATATCAAATTCATTATCTATTAATACCTTATATCTATACTATGTTATTCAACTTATTCTATGCTTTGAAAGTGAAAAGGTCTTCTGACAATGACAGTGGTTTTATGAAGAAATAAGGCAATTCTTTGTGACTCTACAAAACATCGTGAATGGTTTTTTTTTACACTTGTACGACTTCCCATGTAGCATTACTCAAACTGAGCTAGCGCCTGAGTGAATTGTGACGTATAAGCCTATCCATATAATTCAGCGACATTACCTTGGTTTAACATCTTAAAATACGATACACAGAAAAACAACCCGTTATTAAGTCGAATGCAGTCTGACGTGTTTCATGCCAATTTTAGGCCGTTGCTCCTTGCATACTAATTTTGACTGCTGATTATTCCATTTACCAGATCAAGATATAGGACTCGCGGCGGGTGTGACAGGTCAACAGGTATATTTACTCCCTCTAAGCACCTGATCCCACCTCTGGTGTTTATGTTTCTTAACTGATTCGATTGATTAATTGGTTGATTATTTGTTTGTTTTGCGTCCCGAATTTTTCACTTATATTGAGACGTCACCAGCTGTAGGTGAAATATTAAACTTTAGAACTTTGCTTAGCGCTCAGGATCGTAGCATTAAGGTTCTTTAACGTGTAAACGCCTGCCGTGATACAGAACCTCCATTTGTAAGGTCATATCCAAAAGACCCGTGATTCTCACTTCTAAATGCCTAGCGTTTGGCGAAGGAGCAATCACTACCTATGTTTACATCTTGGGTTTGACGCAGCCATGGCACAAGCGGGTTCGAACTCACGACCCCCCCCCCCCCCCCCCCGGTTACAACACGAACGCTCAAGCCACTGAGCTACCGTGACCGGTCAAACTGATTCGATATGCGAGAGCATGTTCTGTGTATGATCAATTTGTACATCGAGGTAACCTACTGACAAATAATTCGATGTTACAGTGGTTTCAACCTCCTTGTATAAGTCAGAATGTCGCAAATTATATAGCCGTTATATTGATCACTGTTGTTAGGTCGAATGATGTCTGACGTGTTTCATACTTATTGTTAAGCTTCTTTATTGATATTGATTTTTACTATGGGTTGCTCTGTTTATACGATAAAGATAGGGCCTCCTAGGAACTTGATCCCACCTCTGGTTTATCCAGTGGTACATGATAGTCCTGCTATTAGTTTTGTATTCTTTATAGGAACTATGGAATTGATCATTTTTCGTTATTTTTAATTTTTGTAAAGAATATACAATGTAAAATTAAAAGAAATGTAAATACAGACCAAGATGAGACACATAAACACCAGAGGTGGATTCAGTTGCCTAGAAGGAGAAAGCATCCCTTTATGACCTGTCACACCCGCTATGAGCCCTACTGATAATCTATATTTGCAAATTAAATCATGATGACTACAAGATTTTCGAAATGTTGACTTTAAACGAGACTGTTTGAAACCCTTGTCAACTTATTTGCCTTCTTCGATTGAAAAACTGAAAATAAAGAGAATTTGTCTATACAGAATGAAATTACCAGATAAAGGGGGGGAGGGGGGGGGGGGTAATGTAGACTGATGATAACAGTCGCCTATCCCCTGGTTTGGTCGGCAAAGGCAAAAGTCAAACTTGGGTCGCAATAATCCCCCCTTCCCCTGAAAATTGTCCGGATCCATTGTATGTAACTTATACAGTGAGATGTTCGACATTTCACATTAAATGATACTTGAATCCATCTGAACGTTAACGCTAACAGATTTAGCAATGCATGCGGAAGAATTTATTTATGTCTGGATATAATGGAACCTAAAAATTAATTTCTTTTGAAAATAAAGTAATGAAATTATAAAATAGCAAAGTTTTGAAGTATTAAAAAAATTAAAACTTTTAAAAAACATCTTTGAATTAGTTGTGAAATGAGTCGTGTAAATGCATGCCTTACATTGATAAACACTTTTACAAAGTTTACAGTCTTCTAAGGGTGAAATAAAGTTAATGAGTAACAATAGGGACGTACATATTATAGAAACCTAGGTTCCTGTTTTAATTGACACGAAGTATTCAGGAATGAATAACTCCATCTCCCAGAATTCCCAAAACGCGCATGCGCACTTAAACTTCTTCGTATCATAATTATTCAGTCCGCGGGCTGACTAATGAACTTTCCAATCAATGCTGTATTATCATTATTATTATTATTATTATTATTATTATATAGCGCTTTATCGAATCAAAAATTACCCTAAAGCGCTGTAAAACAAGGTACAATAGATGCGTAAAAATTACATAATAATACTAAACTGAATTCAAAATAGAAACTAAAAGATACCATAACAATTTTGTTTAATAAATGAATACTAAAAACATAGCTAACGCATTAATAATAAGCAAATCTATAAAGATGTATTTTTAAATGGTTTTTTTAAGCGTTCAAACTCTGTACAGAGTGTTTGGGTCATAACACCTTGTTATTGTTTTTTTTCTTTTTTTTCGCGTAAGCACGCCCTTTCTTTGTCATGAGGTTTTAATTTTTCATTTCCTGTATTTTTTGTGAGTTGAAAGTATGAGGTAAGATTTAGGACAGGTTGATGAAGATACCAATACATGCTTCAAACCCCGTTTTATAAGTTATATATAAATATTACAACCAGCGTCAACCTAGCAAAAGTGCAATGATACAACATAAAAATAAACACTATTCATTAACATTGTGAGTAATTATCGAAATACGGACGGAAATTGTTTTTAAAGTGTTCGTCTCTAGATCTCAATTAAAATTCTGAGGACAATCTCATACTAGAGTCAATTTGTTGATTCCGCTTTCAATTGGATTCTCGGATGCGAAACGAGATGTTTCCGTTTATTTATTGATATTCAATTCTCACGTATACATTTGAATATTCTAACACATACAGCAGGAAAGTCCTGGTGTTATTTAAACGCAGTTTTAATCTATAGTAAACCATAAGACTATGGATCTTTTGTGATATCAAGAAAAGTATAAGAATATGCATACCTGTGTGGTTTTAATGACAGGAAATAAGGTAAGACGAAAAACATATATACTTTGTATTTACAGAGTGCTGAATGCATCAAACCCCAGCTATTAAGATATGTATCGTGTTGTATTGTACCCAAACCAGTGTTGTGAATTCATATGTATAGACGTTGATGCTTTTTTCTCTTTCACAGAATGTCATCAAAGTCTTTAAGTAAGAAAAACCATGGTGATTGCTCCAGCCAGGTACAATAAATGGATATTCGTGTTTTTCCCTCTGTACATAGCAATGTACTGGATCAGTGGAGTGTTCCAAGTCAGATATGATTTTTCCGTCAAAATGCATTTGCGGCACCAACATTCACGTGACTTGGTGTCGACAATTTTTGTGCCTGTCGTTTTGGGTACCAATGACGTTTTTGCCTTGTCTGCCTTTGAATCTGGCTGTAACATTAATATAGTGTCCATCTTGGATTTGTCGGCTCCTGTTCGGACCTTTAAGTGTGTATTTTGGTTGGATGGGATGCCAGATTTGACCACACACATCACGGCTTCGCTACACATTTGTCCGGAGAATCACGGACGACGGTAATGTAGCGCCATAACACTTAAGTAACAATTTAAATATTTTAAAAGAAGGATGAACAGCACTAAGTACTGATGTTTCGAAAGTTGGGGAAACGATTGTTTAATTCGTCCTGTAACACTCTAAGATTAAAGTATCCCTGTGCAAAGACTGAAATAAAGAATATTTTTATACATATCATACTTATATATACTTTTATTTTTTGTTAAATATACTTAAGATATTTAATTTTTATTTCTAGCATTCTATTTTTATTTCTGTTCGAATTGTCAGCCATTAATATAGGCGAACTATGATAATTTAAATTCACTATACAGAAATACAGCGTATTCCTTTGAAAATGACCGTCATTGTAATTTGTAAAAATATCAGTCTCTCTCTCTCTCTCTCTCTCTCTCTCTCTCTCTCTCTCTCTCTCTCTCTTTATATATATATATATATATAGAGAGAGAGAGAGAGAGAGAGAGAGAGAGATAGATAATATAGATATATAAATTTTGCAGCCCTTCACCGGCAATGGTGACGTCTCCATATGAGTGAAAGATTCTCGAGCGGGATGTTACACAATATTTAATCAATCAATCTACCCATTGCAATTGTAAATACCTTGCTTTGAATGTCGACGTCGACGCATACGACCATTTTGTCTCGGATGTTGATTGCACAGTGTAGAGAACAAGGAAAAGAAAGATTGGAAATGATTTATTTTTTTCAAATATACATGTACAACGAAATAGATTATTTGCCTGTCAGATTAGATACCTTAAGTTGCATATTATTCCAGACGTCAGATATATTATTCTTATGAAAAGGTCATGTAAGTAGATTTTTGCATTACACAAGATTATATGATTTATAGAGGAAGACCTTGTTAATTTGTGAGACTGTCAAGACAACTCATGATTTCCTCCGTTTTCTATCAATGTGTGCATATAACTATTTAATTCTGTAGGTTTAATAAAAAAAAAGGGGGGGGGGGAAACAAAAACATAAAAACAGAATGTGGCTGATGTGCATAGATAATGTTGCCAAGGCATATCGTGTGGAACTCAACACCAGTTGAAATGTTTGCCACGAATAGAAACTGAAAACGACATATTTGTAGATCGGTGAGTTCTGGCCTTAGAATATATGGCATGAAAGGGAGACTATTGTTTAAATTGTTCCGATCAGTCGTGAGTATCAGTGCGCGAACAATGATCTTTTTACTGTGGACGTGTGGCGAGGTATTCAGCCCCCTGAGCTTTAACGGTTACGATGATCCGGATAGCGTCAACCATGGGTCCCCGTTTTTTGCTTCAGTACATATTTTTGTTTGTGGTGGGATATATGATTGTGGTAGTTTGGTTTCTTGTACAACACACGAACAGACATTATTTATTTCCGCTTTCCTCTGGACACGATCTAACCATGGATAATTTTCTGTGTCATAGTTTAGATGAAACAACGATTTCGCTACACCTGTATAGTCAGCCTGAATTCAATACATTGTTCCTCTCGGACTCTAATGTCGTTATTGCCTCGGCCTTCGGTATCAAGCATCTTGCACAGGTTTGGGTGCTTGTCCTAATAGACCTAGGATTGCATCCCCCGAATCTATTTTGTATCTTTTATAACGGAAATAAATTAAATCATTCATTATCGGATTACCATGGTAACTGGACAGCCAGTGGTTTCTCTAAAGCAAAATTGTACGTGTTTCCGGAGACATACACAAAAACAGCAAGGTGAGGTTTGCCTATACACATGTACCAGGTACCTTTCTGATCACGTGTGTGCTTGCACATTGAGAAGCCCCCCCCCCCCCCCCCCCCTTCAAAAGAGACTATGTATTGATCGTTTTCTTTTTCATTTTCGGGATAACTATTGCCCTTATCATCTCTGAGCAATAAGTTTCCTGTATCTAAATATCCAATTCTTTCAAACATAATATATGTTCGCAGCTAATTGAAGAAAAGTTATTTTGTAAATGTAACCCACCATCGCAAGGTTACTTACGGGTTTGCCAGCTGCCCTGCAGTTTTCTAACTCGCTGTACCGATATCTTTTCAGATTTTCGGCTGCCTTCTATTCCTGTAAAATGCGAAATCCCCGCATGACACACGCAGTGTCTCTCGTCTCAGACAACTGTAAGAAACCAACCAGTGCTTTACCAGTCATTTATAACGAGAAAATAGAACGAATATTCACAGTCTGCGTCTCCCCCCTGCACTCAAAATTCAGCAAGGCTTACCAGCTTGTGGAGATGGTGGAAGTAAGTCTTGCATTAGGAGCGGATCATTTTTTCTTCTACAACTTTAGCACGGACTGGAATGTAAACGCATTGTTAAAGCACTATGAATCCAGGGGACTTGTTTCCATTATACAATGGCCGCTACCAATGATGCGAAATGATTCAGACAATGGGGAAAGTAGCGAAATTCACAATTATGGTCAACTGGCAATGCTGAATGACTGTTTGAATCGCAACAGGGGACTCAGTAAATATGTTGTGTTTCAGGATCTCGATGAACTTATCATTCCTAAGAATCACACGTCCTGGTACAATCTGATAGAATCTCTCCCCAGAAATATGTCCTCCTACATGTTTCGATCATCATTTTTCAGATTAGACTGGCCATATGTGACTTCAGATTATAACTTAACAAAAATAGCGAAATCCTACAAATCATATGCTTTTCTTAAATTGCTAAGAGAGGATAAAGTTTATGGTCGAGCTGTCAGATCAAAGTATATAGTTGATCCATTACAAGTCGAAGTGGTTGGTGTACACAACGTCTGGAAATTTAAACGTGGAGGCAGGCCTTACTATGTGCCACCAGATGTCGCTCTAGTTCATCATTATCGTGCTGACATGAGTGACGCAACACGCAGAAAGGATGACAGTATTTTGAAGTTCAGGAGCGCCCTTCAGAACATACGAAAGACTTGGCAGTCGTTACGTGATGTTCCTCTGGGACCCAGTACTTAGCGTCACCAGGTTTACTGGACAATCATGTTGGGTGCTTAATTCTGTCCAAGGTTGTAGTCTATCATAAAAGACAAATGCACAACAAAACACACACACTCAAAAGACACACAATGAATATTACGTGTTATGGGTTCGAATACACTCAATGACCAGCAAAATTCAATCACAAAGTAAATTCAGAGATTTAATAAATTATTTACAATTACTGAAAGAAGAACATATCAAAGAAAAAATCACTAACTTACAATAGGTATATAAAACAGTGTCCGATTCTGGTTTAATGTCAAGCTAAATCCCCACTCGAGAATATAAACTGTTACAAATCGGCTGTTACTTCCAGTTAATCCAATTAGTCCCAGATGTAAATAATTGCTTCATGCCACAAAATGTACAATGTACTTATACTAAATGAAGTTTCCATAGCTTTCGTTTCCACGATTCAAATAAATAGCACTACGACAAAAACAAGTGTTGCGTCATCTTTATACTGAGATGAAAAACATCGGTATAAAAATATAACATTTAAAATTGTCTAGATCATAGGTGTCAATCAAATACAGATGTATTACACAACACATATTCAAGAATTTGTAATTTTCTATTGGATTACAATTGTAAATACTATGCTTAATGTAGTTAAGGTATTTAACACAATCGTCATTTAAACTGATGTACGGTCACTGTGAGGTATGTATTCTGCAACTGCCCTCTTTACATGAAAATTGAGGATTGAGCCAAATCACACTATAACCTCGTGCGCCGAATATTACTTTGACGTGATTATATTTTCCAACTTATACATAAACAAACTGCCGAGGCTATGGTCTAAGTTAAACTCAGCAAGGTTTGGTAGGCAATTTTTTTCTGACTTGATGATGTGTTCCAGAATTAAAAAACAAAAAGTCGTAAAAAACAAGGTCCGAGATATCAGCTCTTCTGTGCTGGAGGTACATTCAGTATTCTGTTGGACGCTTGTATTATAGACTAGCTATGTACGTATCTATCATATATAGTTATATAGTTATATGAAAGCGTACATTTGTTAATATCAGCAGTTGGTATACAAGACACTGACAATTTAAGAATAATTTGTTTGAATTAAGCAATTAAATTGAATTTGAAATTATTATTTATTTCCTCATCTACACATGTGATGCTTTTGTCAAACAAAGATGGTACATGCAATCATCGAGTTTTTCTGATCTATTTTATTCTACAATACTCATTACTAAATTTGTGTTTCTCTGCCGCTCTGGTGGTTGTACCTGTATGGCCTTTGGTAATCATCCTTTAGGCAATACATTACTGGAGAGATAAGCACTCGTACCCACCGCGTGAATACAAACACATTTTACATCTCACCGTGTGAAAGAGTTCGACTATGGGAAATAACTATTGGGCAACTCTGAACTTGCGTATTGTCTTGAAAGATGCTTTGAAATCACGCGATTTCGTGGGAGCTCAATTTTTCGTATCCCACTCATTTCAAACACCAACGAAATACACAATTAATACATTTTGTTTAATGTACAGACACCATCAAACCGAATTACATCCCAACAAAACAGTACAATCTCCACAGTTTAGGATAATTCAATCCCATGAATTTAAATGGATATTTGATTCGCGTTGGAAAGGTGAAAGGAGTTGATAAGCATTGCTTTCTGTTACGTTATCTTACTCTTGCTTAAATATCACGTATATTTCAAGACAGAAACGATGCACTGTATTTCATGTCATTGGTGGAGACTGAACAACAATACGTCATAATAGTAATTTTAAAATGATAATCAGCTTCTCAGTAGGATGAATGATATGATCATTTAATATTTGTCAAAATTAATTAAATTCAAATTTTCGTATACGACACTATTGATTTCGTCACTAAGAGTGCATATGGCCTATTTGGTTCACACTATTCCATAGCTCTCGGTGTTATATACAGAGTTTTCAGAATACGTGCCCACATTTCTGCATATGAAACTTATCTCAAAAGTCCAAGATGGTCATGTTTCATATCAACTGACAGAATATCTTTACTTTTTGATGATGAAACTATGTGAAGTTGCCATTCAGTTAATCAATTATGATGTCATATTTGACATCTATGAAAAACAGCAATTTTGAAATTTTCGGCGCGTGGAATTAACAATTGTTCAACTTTTTACGCTAAATTAACTAAATAGTTTTCACAGTCATCATTTTATTAGTACATGTAAGTAAAGATGCAACCAGGACCATGAGAAAAATGCATTAAAAGAGAGAAGATAAAAACAATTTGACATACACACAAATTGCTTGAAGGTTTGCGACAAGCCTAAGATCGAAAATTAGTAGTGAAAGAAAAGGCATGCATTTATCGGGTTATCTCCCCAATCAAACATCTTATATGGAGGTAGAATAAATGGATTTTCAAGGAAGTAAGCTAAAATTAAAACACAACAAAATGAAGACTTAGTGTATACGAGATACTGCGATATGGCCTCAATACATTACCAGGTTTCTTGAATTTCTGCCGATACATATCTTACCGCCCACCCCCCTTTGAAAAAGGGGACACATTGGTTTGCACATATCGATCGTTGGTTGTTCAGTACCTTGAGAATACCTTGCTTGACAGACATCAAACTCGTACCGGTTTTCCCTAAGATTACACAACCCCTAGTGGTTTTAATGTCAAAAGGTCAAATGTTAATCTACTCTGGGCATAGGAAGATATTGTCTGCTCAAAATCTTGACATCCCTTTGCTTGACAGACATCAGACTTTGTACACTGGTTCCCCCTAAAACTGTGTACACTGGTTCACCCTAAAACGTGAATGACCGACTAGTTTCCAAATTACAAGGTCGATAAATATTTTTTTTAATCTCACAAGATCACAAGTCAGTTCACTCTGGCTATAACAAAATACTGCTTATTATCTTTCGAACCCTTTACCAGATAGAGATCAAAGTTAATATTGTGGTTGCTCCCGTAATAATCAATTGCTTTCACTATCATCACATAGATTTTAAATTTTCAATATTGTCATACGGGGCCATGTATAATTCTAAAACATTTCCTGTTAAACAAAACTTGGACGCAGTACAAAATATAATGTGCTGAATGTATTACAGTCTTGTATTATTGTTAGATTCATAGTGAATGGGAATCCCGGTTACTCCCACTCATCCACTCATGATTACAGGAAGGATCTTTTTGTTAAACATAAAATTGAACAATAGAATTTTCTCGGGACACTTCTGTTCAATGTTCGTACTTTTGTCTTGAGTATAATTTTCAATGTCTTGCAATGTCATTTCAAGCATCGTTTAAATAAATGTTCACTTTTCCAGTCTGGATATATCCAGCAGCTGTAGATGAACACGTTATACGTATGAATAATTTCTTAAATCACTCTCTTTCAAGTTTCATTTAGATTTTTAATATCGGTTCAAGTACTAGTGTAATAAAATATATATGCAAAGGAAATGGATGCATAGTTTCTGACACACCCTGCATTATACTTCTGCAGCAAAATAAAATCAATGTTCGTAAGGCATCACTTTATATAAATATCAAACAATACTTAAATTAAAAAAATGCGATAAAAATATCAGATCTGATATCAATATCAATCACAAATACAAAAGTTTGTAAATAGTAGACAAATGACATATATAAATTTATCATAAATATACAATATTTGGTTGCATATTATGTAAGAACCCTGTGAAATTAAAATTTGCAAAATTTATAATTATTATTTCTTAAAATACACTAAAAGTCCATGACCACCCCTTGCGTTACTGGGGGTTTAGCGATGGCTGATGAACTCTCCTCCCTCCATTGAGCTCGCTGGTTGTTGTAAGAGGAAGGAGTTGTAGTCACGTGATTATGACTAACTTTGGTATAATTTGGAGTATTAGTTTGCAAAGAGGACGCGCGACTTCCATAAGAAGTCATTGTTTGATGTTTGCTTGTGAACTGCGTGCTGTAGTTAGAGCTTGGAACACTTTGTCTGTCGTAAACAAGATTTAAATTCCTACGAGCATTCTCTATGTTAGAGTGGGTATCTTTTTCAAAATGCGTTTGGGGTCTATGTTGTTTATATCTGTCAAAAACAGAACTACTGGCCGCTTTGCGTAGTTGATCTGTGTATCCTTCTACGTCACTCAAACCAGTGCTCTCCCGAGAATGAATAGGTTTGGGCACGGAAGTATTTTCATCACTCATATGTATATCAAAACGTTTTGAATGTAAATAATTTGGTACACTTTGTGACTGTTTGCTTTCTAACTGGTTGGTAACTGGTGTTTTCACTAGGGTTGATTCATTGGAATTAGAAGTATACTGCCCTTTACCCTCAGGGTGCTGATGATCAAGTCTCGGGGGCAGTGGAGGGGGTACCTCTCCATCCTCAGGGAATGCCTTATTCTCTGTCAGTGGAGTCGAAGTGATTACTAATTTCTTACTTTTCAAATTACGATTAACTGAAGTAGCATCATTCAAAGGAGCGTTTTTTTCAAATCGGTTAATAAGTGAAGTGATGGCGTGATGTTGTGCACGAATTCTATCAGGAACTAGCGGTTTCTCCTGGTCTACATTTGTTTGGGATAGATCCATATGACAATGTGATCGCTGCATTTGTGGAGTTCGTGGTGGTTTTTGGGGTGGAGTTTCTCTCTTTTTGGTATTATTTCCCACATTCCCGGCGATAGGTTTGAGATTGTTTTGCTGTTGCTGCTGCTGGGCTGCTTTTTGCTGTCTTTGATGGGCACGTCCCAATGTGATTTTTATCGGTTTCTCTTCGTTAGTATGTGAAGACGTTGCGGACTCGTTGTACAAGTTACTTAAATCTTTCCTCCAAGAGGATTCTTTCTTTGTTTCTGCTTGAGCAGGACTATTATCTACCGAGGGTGGCGGTCTGTGTTCACGCATTGGCACTTTCAGATCAGTATGCGACATATCTGAAGGCGTCATTTCGACGAGTTGCTGTGATCCCATATCTGCCTGGTACTTCATAGCAGAAGACACATCCAGTCGAACCTGCCTAGAATTATTTTTTGACTTATAGTTTGGTGTATTTCCTGAGTTTAACTTTTTTACAGATGGTGTATTATCTCTAGATTGAAATGAAAGGTTGTGATGGTCAGAATGAGACAACGGAGCTCTAGAAAGTACATGGACACTTCTATCTCGGTCAATATTGCTTTCACCGTTCAAGTGTTTTTCATTGTTATTTATATCACTTTTGGTAAATGGTCCTATCACATTTGGTGAGGCATATCCATCTCTATCTACGGCAGTGTTTGAGAAAGGAGGAGTGTGGTACAATCCGGCATACTCTGTAGAAATATCGGATCCGTTTCTTCCTGGATGTCGTCCACGTCGACCCGCTGTCCATCGATGATCAAAGTTTCGTCTATCAGCTGAACTTGTAAATGGGTAATTCCTTACATTATTATTTGAAGACTCCAAGTTCTGTCGATCTTCACGACCCAAACTTGTCACATATGGGTCAATGTTTTCAAAGTCTGTGGTTATTTTAAGAGGAGTAAATGATGGGGATACTTCTAGAGGTCTTACGAAAGAATCTGAGACCTCGACATTTTGATGATTGGGGACATTTAGCTGATTTGGTCTTTTTGGTGTATGACTGCTAGATCCAGTGATTTTTTGAACAAAATTGCTACGTAGTTTACTAAATGTTGTACTAGAAGACGGTCGTTTTGCCTGCGGCTCTGGCGTTTCAAGAGATCGACCTGGCTCTCGTTTCAGCCATGTTTTAATGGAAAACGTTCCTTGTTTTTCAGACTGCTTTTGATCATTTGAATCCTGACCAGGAAGAGGCATCGGCGGTCTTTCGTCAATAGGATCACCACGAGTATCGAACTGGGACCCTGGTCCAATATTTTCTATGTCCTCATGATTTTCATAATTTGATGATGTTTGTAATAATGGAACATCCTGGTGGCCATTCATCACTGGTTGTGGTTTGTGAAGACTTGCAGGAGGCTCAGATGTTAGAAGCTTTGGGGATGACGAAGATGTTATGTCTAAATCTTGTTTCTTAAGCGCGAAATTTCCTTTATCAAGAACGTCCTGTGTAGTTTTAGCATCTACTGTGTCAGTCCAGTTATTAAACTGAGGTTTTGGAGTTTGATTTTCAGCAGACGGTCTATCAGGGATTGTCTGATGCAATGTAGTTAGCCTTCGAAGCATGCTGGCTCTAAAACTATCGTACCCGTGGGCCGAGTTCACAGACTGCAAAGAAGAAAGTCACGGATACTTAAAAATTCTGCTTCTAATTCATTATGACAAATATTGTAAAACAACATAATGATATTAATTACCATTTGCCCCTTGTATTTAAATTCGAATTCAAATCGGTCTTTTGCAATCTTTCTATGAGCCAGCTTCCAGTAGTATTTGCAGTCATGAAGGAACACTGCCCATATTTGGAAAAAATCTTGTGGAGTACACTTCAAAGAAAAGAATAACACCTATATCAGTTAAGGGAGAATGATATTTTGACGTCTTTCGCATCTGATAGAAATGAAGTTAAAATTTTACCTGAGGGTTGTCGTACATAAAATAGAGTTTGGTCTTTTCAAACATGTCCTTTGTTTCCCTGAGACGAGTGTCTGCTTCTGTCATAACCTCTTGCGCTACAAATATTAAATTGATTAGGCCTGAATTTCAATTCCATCTTTCTTAGGATTAAGTACAATTGAAAATTTATAATTGTGGAGAAACGTGTTAAGAATTAAGATTCAGAATATCTTACTTGAAGTAAAGAAATTTTCAGCAATTGTCCGGAAACTGTTGACAGACTGGGATGACTCAGTTTTTGTCAATCTTTCAAGGATCTGCAAAATTGTTGGATAGCTGAAGTTGACAACTAAACAAGTATTCATCACACATAGTTATTTCTGTAGTAAATAGATCACACACCTTGTCTTGAAATGAGCGGAGTTCTGCATGAAGTGTGGCAAGAGATTCATGAATACTGACAAAGGACACCTGTGAAAACAATGAAATGCACATGAGTTACCTGGTAACATAAAGACTAGTTCAATTTACGAGTTGTGTCCCGTTACAGTGACAGCACCTCACCTGAGCAGCATGCCTCATGTTTGATGGTTCTGGAAGGCGGAATCGGGTAGGACATCCGAGGTCAATTTCTACCTCATAAAACTGGCAGTACATTTTCATAATAAATTCTAGAAGGTTTCCCTTGTCATCCTGCAAAAGAAGATCTAACTGCATAATTTGTGTATATATAACACATCAAAGAATTGGATAGCAAACAATGCGTTTCAGTTTTAAACTAAAATTATCAGTATCTTATCATCAACACAGCAGTAGTACGATATAATAAAACAAAATAACTAATATAGCACAGGATCTACGCATAAATTATTGTTTTTCAGATTGTGCAAATTATAAATGATTTTCAAGACATCTGCCCTCCTTCGCCAAACGCTCGGCATTTAGAAGTGAGAATCAGGGGTCTTTCTGATATGACCTTAAAAACGGAAATCCCGTGTCACGTAGGCGTTGGCACGTTAAAGATCCCTAACTGCCAGGGCCCTGAGTGCTAAGCATTTGTCTAAATTTATGGTACTTCACCTACAGCTGGTGATGTCTCAAAATTCTCGACGGGGCATCAAACAAACAAACAAACAATCAATCAATCAAGACATCTGCCTTTCTTCGATATTATGTTCAGATATCTCAGTCCACCAAAAAATATGATGGATCGCTTACAATATCTTTAATGTCTTTGAGTTTGTTGAGGATATTAATGCTAAATCCATCTGCTTGTCCGTTTTGGGAGGACCCATTGAGGTAGTTTCCCACCGCCAGGAGAGTCTCCAACAGATTCTTCAGAGAAAGACTACAAGTAAAACATAGAATTTTCAGAGACTATAAATATAAAACTAGACGCCACCAGATAACTGAAAAATTCTTGAGTGTGGCGGAAAACAACAAATAATCAATTAATTAATATTTGTCAGTAGGCTGCCTCGATTTAAAAACTGATCATATGCAGAACAAGCTCTTGCGTATCGAATCAATTGGGATCATATATAAACACCATATGCAGGTGATGATGGAATATTGCCACATAGATAAGGAAAGTTGACGATGGAGAAATTGAAATCATCCCTTTTGTCATAAAGTTGAGCTGTTAGTTTGCCGCCAGCATCTATTTTCAGTACAATATCTTAGTACGAAGCAGATGTGAAAGACTCTGTGGTGTTTTTTAATTTCAAGTTCACTGGGATATATGGAATCGACATATGAATGAAAATGATCATTTTTAATAGATAAAACGTCGTCGATATATCTAAATCTGGAAATGAAGGCCACAGCAAAAGACTTTTTCTTAACATGTACAAGCTTTTGAATTCTGCTTCATATGAATATAAAAACAGGTCAGCTAACAAAGTAGCACAATTCTTGCCCATGAGATTCCAACAAACTGCTGGAAGACCTGATCACCAACGACTACGAATATATTGTCATTGAAGAACTCTAGCATCATTTTACTATCAACTTTGAACTACTTGAACACAGAGTCAGAGTGGTGTTTAACAAAAAAATTTGGGGATGACCGATCACTATATATGTATATTTCATTTTACCATTTTTGTTGACGAAGATACTGTCTATGATGTCAAAAAGTCTAGTCTTTCATTTATCGTGAGGTATGGTCGGGTAAAGTGTTTTAAAATCATACGTTGTAATGTTATTAATTTGAGAATAGTTTTGTGATTTCAAATGCACTTAAAGAATATTTAAGAATCCACATTTGATTTATACCACTTCTGGCATATGTAGTGGCACAGTGCGCTTGAAGTTTCGCCTTCACAGCAATTAATATTTTCGTGAGGAACAAACGGCTTGGTAAGAAGGACATTTACTGGATCCAGCAACGTATCTTTGTTTGTAAAGGTTTTTGTGGTGTTTGGGGATCCAGTATTGGTACGGTAACTTATATTCATCCACTCCATTGACTGGTATATTAAATGTGTTTAAAACTGAGAAATGCAACAAATATACGTAAAACATGCCAGAGCACTATCCACTAATTTGCTAAGTCAATAAAATAGTCTTCTAGGATGAAAAATTTAAAATCATATTATTCATAGTACTTTCTGCAAAAAGTAATCCAATACTATGTTATACCATGTGCAGATTTTTATATCGAGTTATTGAAAAATCTTTACGTCAAAATTCACTTTATCAGTATATAGAGTAGATATATAAAAGAACATCATAAATCAGATTACCTGTTGATGATTTCATCACAAGCCGTGTGTAACTCTCGGAGTTGTTGATCTGATTATGAGAAATAAATTTAAAATTGAGAATACGTCAACAATGTTATATCGTATGATATACAGTCGCATTTGGAAATATTTGATTTGCACAAAAGCATACACAAACAGAACTTATTATTTCTACTTAGTACATACAAGTGAACGGTCATTGTACTTTTAGAAATTCAAAACGAGAAGAAATGAAAACGTATAACAATATTAACTTCCTACCAAAAACACAAAACAAAAAGCTAAACAAAACACAAAAACTTCCTACCCATTTCAAACAGTTGCCACTGGGCTCTGTATCTGAATCTGAGGAAATCCACGCGCTCTCGGAAGTGTTCCATTTTGGACAATTCATACAATAAATATTCTGGGTGATCTAGATTTCCTGCAAAAGATACCCCTTTTGTTATTGTTTGGTGTGTACTTTGATGGGTATATGATTATTTCCTCTTACACGATGTATGAGAAAACAAGCAACCTCTCTGTTTGACTATTTTGTTTAGTGTTTTAATACATCATACAGATATCAAGAATATATTATGATAGTACCATGTATTACAGTAGGTGGTATTGATTGATTATACATTGTTTAACGTCCCGTTCGAGAATTTTTCTCTCATATGAAGACGTCACCATTGCCGGTGAAAAGCTGCAAAATTTAGGCTCATAAGGGTGTCTATTTTAAAAATCATTAAATGAAGCATTCTACTAGGATCTGGTAAGATATCTTAAATCCATATCGTCACATCCGGTCACACAACACATGCTAATGTTATATTAGTTTAGTTGATAGTCGAACAATCATTCCTATTTCGTTGGTGTCTCCAACCTTTTCGATATTTCGGGTGCTCTGGGTGACCTTTGCCCTCTACACTCTATGTTCGTCATGTTTAACACCATTTATCTTTTCTCTTCTGAACAATAGGACATTTATTGGTCCCTAGCAAAATTTCCTAGTTGTCTTTACCACTTTTAGAATGGTGAATATGAAGTACTGTCGTATATCAGTACCATGTGTTCATTGTTAAATTTTAAATTTTGTAAACAACTATTTTGGGAGATCATATATCCAGATATTGTCGTAAATAATTGAAAATAACTTTACATGTAGCAATGGCATTATATCGGCAGATATCAAATACCCCTTTGTCATAGCATTGCATATGCAGAAGAATGAGTTACAAGTTTTCCGAAACAATTTGTAATATTTTCACAAAGTCCGAGATGTGGGATGTGTATTCCTCTTCGGTACATACCGGTGTGTCCAGACGTCCCTGTTTACCCTAATCTGAATTTTATATTCTTTATAGGAGTTATGAGATTGATTTCTGTTCGTTATCTTCATCTTTGCATTGCATCGGAGTTTCGTCAAACTTGTACAGGAAGTTTAAGATCATGAAGCAAAACACATTTCTAGAAACTAATACTACCTGGACCCTTTCGTTTGACGTAGGCGTTGATTTTGTCAACATCAGTACTAGCACCAAAGAGTTCCATCAGTTCAGCAAATCTACATAGTGCAATGTAATTAAAACATGAAATAATTATCTAATTTGTAAATACAACCTGTCATAATGTCTAAAGCTGTCTGACATGTTTCATACCAGTTGATAGGCCGATATTGGCTACGGAACGTTCTGTTTACCTAATCAAGATACTGTAAATTAGGATATGTCCGTGTGGTGTTAATTACTATTCATATACATCATATACATTGGGTTTAATTTAATTACACGATATAATATCATTATTTGATTATTTGCATAACTAAGGGAATAGTACGATTGGGGTAATTTGCACAAAAATCTTGTAATCGCGTACTTACAGTAAATACTCACCCCCCCCCCACCCACATAAATATCCACGTTTTCAGTATAGACTGGTAAATATGCAATGCGTACTCTTCCTAAGCACCCGATTCTATATCTGGTGTTTCCACGGATCTGTGTTTGCCCTAGTTGCAATTTTGTGTCCTCCACCGTGAGATTGTTTACTGTTCGTTATCATCACTTTTTCATTCAATATATCAATGGAGCAAATGTATGCAAGAAATATTTAATAGACAGGAAAAGAAAATTTGATATATTTAAGTTAAAGAACATTTCTAATACCTGTAACATCAATTCCATTTACAATTCAACAACATATAGACAACAACATGAGTTTGTTCATACCTATCCGTGTTTATGGGAAATATTTCTAGGCTTGCTATTGCCTGAGACAATCTAGACAATGGGTGAGGTAAAGCTTTCATCGTGAAGGCAAGTCGACCAGATTTTTCCCTCTCAATTATGGTTACTAACTATAAACATAAAGATAATTATTACACTAATTGGTTTCGACTATAAAAAACTCCAAAATGACAGCATTAACGCAAAGGCCATATTTATTTTACATATAGCATTACCAGATTAACTCCATTGTATTTTACCTCGGGCGATTTCTCGCCATTGATTCAGTTATTTTAAAATCAATATCAGTGAAAGAGAGGACCGTTGATGGATGAAATGTTAGAGATTTTCCTAATGAATACATCTGCTCCAGTAGTTATGATCACGAAGGATCATCAAGTGCATTTTTCTAATCTCGAATAAGTTAATTCTTCATGTCGGGTTAGGCTGGTAACGCTTGTTATACATATACTGATGATTTGAATGATTTGTTGGCAGTAAACATATATGAAAAAAATAAGTTAACCCTGAAAACTATACCGAACAGGTATATCAAATTACTTACTTGATGTTTCGTTTTCCCGCGCTGTGATATGACGTCACTATATAAAGTCATTCCATCCATATTAGTACCCTCTTGTTGTTGGAACAACCTTCAAAATAGAAAAAATAAAGATCACTAATTACTTAGGTGGCAGTGCAGGTATTCATGTCATGGCCAATAGAAATTTGACTTTGTGTGGTGCTTTACATTTAGTAGTGGTGCTTACCTTTCAACTTCTTCATTATCGATTTTAGGTTCCAGCATACTGTGCCATATTGTATTGCATACAGCATTTCTATCTGCATCATCCTCTAAATGACAAATTCAACGCTACTTAAGCTGTATGTTTCTACGTACAAGAAAAATAACAGTGATACCAAAAGACTATAAAATAAACATCAAAGGACTCACCTGAGCGCTTAAGTATAATTCTATTCCAATCCAAAGCTTTCATCTTGACGGATGGTCTAACGAGCGGTTTGTTGGGATACACGATGTTGCCTCTTCCAGGTCTGGGAGGAAGAGGTGGAGGTAGTTCTAGGCTGTATGTTAGTGTAGTCTCAGGTTGTTTTCTCTCCTGGTCTAGTTTTGTGTCTATAATACAAAATTTCTTTCTATTCAATTTCTCCATTAAATGAAAAATTGGATTAAATCCTATTTTGAGAAAGCGTGAAATTTTTTGTTAAAATTATTTTAAAACTTCTCAATTAGAAAAGATTGAATATAGATGTAAAATAGACAACTTGTTTAGCATTACACAGTTATTTTATCAGTTATTTACAATCTAATGCACATACTTCAAATAACGAATTTAAAAGTATTAGATACATTTTTCATACAATCACTAGCTGTGGCGTCTTATCTCACAAAATTCGTAGCTGAAGGGAATTTATTCTTTGATCAACCAAACGTAAATGAGAAATGGGGCCCAGTCTCAAAAAAAAAAAAAAATAAACGAATTGTGTGTTACAGTCTTACCTATTAGATTTAGTAAGGAGGATTTCGGAAGACCCCCATAGGAATTCGGTTTTGTTCCTGAGTTTTCAAGCATTTCAGCAATACTTCGCAGCTCTCCCATTTTTGTCATCAGTTTAGATACCCTATCCTCATAGGATTTCACTATCTCTGTATGATCTCGTTTCATACGTTTCATTTCCTCTATCAGTTGTTTTTCGTTATCTGAGTAACAATATTGAGAGTCCGGCCATCTTCGTGCAGCTGACGGTTCGTTTATTCGTTGCAAACTACGATCAAGTTCTAATTCCAAAGAATGTCCCTCTGCTCGTTCTATCGATGTTTCTTCCGGAATAGCATCGTGGTCTCTTGAGGTAGCCATTGAAAATGGAGCAGATGTTCTCGAGGAGGTGTTCTTGTATTTGGAATAACTATGTGATATGGTGTCGGCTGAGCTGTCACTAGACGCGGTACTGGCCCTCTGAATGGCCCATGGGGTCAGTGACGCGTAGTGGCCTGATCTATCTACATCTGTAGAATTTTTAGTGTCCGGAAAATCTTCCTCGAGGTCCTTAAAGAAATCATTGATCAAAGACTTTTGTTTTGGTTCACCCTCTGAGGTATTGATATCAACGGTTTTTAGTTGGTGGTTTTGTGACGTAGAATCGGGTGACGTCATGCTTCGAGTGGACCTCTCCTGGTTTCGGTCCTCATCCTGCCAAACGTACAACAGCTCAGAATCTTCGAAAAAGCGGGCACCATGAATGCTTTTGATGGTACCTTTGCGAAATAGATCCTGCGCAAATTGCAAAGCGGCAGAGCGATTTTTGAACCTGATGGGATTTTGGGCAATCAATGTTGTTACAAGGGAGGATCCTTTGAAACTTCCACTAGATCTCCCTGGAGTTGGACGATCAAACGCCTACAATGGTTAAAAAAAATTATGAATAAAACATTTGCTTGTAGTGTACTACAAAACAAAACAGCTGTTTTCATGTATGACATTCCTTCGTGTTTTAGATTTATGTCGCTACACATGAACGGTTTTGAGGTTATCTGATATAATCTGTATGAACTAAAGGCTTCACAAACACGTGCACAATAACAAAAGCATTTGGTTTGGATTTCACCAAATAGCACAAAATTACGAAATTAAATTGATGGAATGTTGGGATTAATACACGCAAAAATCCCTGCTTTGTGAAATTAAACTGACAGAATATGTAACTGCAAGGGAATTTCAATGTTTACAAGCAAACGTACTCAATTCGGCCTGCATTCCTTTTTACCTGTTCTGAAGAACTCATCCATTTATATATAGCTTGCTTTCTGTAAAAGCTTTCATTCTCATACAGATACTCTCCTTGATTCCGTTGCCGGTATGTCCTACTGGGATTGGGTCTTTGATGAGCCCCATCCAATCGAGGGTCAGAGGCCAAGGAACATTTATCATGTACAGACCTACTACCTGGATCGAAGCTAGTTTGATATTCTTTACTTCTTCCCTTGCTGACATTGTCCCGAGAGGAAGTCAGACGCCTGTAGTCCTGGGCGAGTTGCTGCACATTCTTATACAATGGCTGTCCTAAACCTCCATTATATTCTGGAAAGTCCTTTCGCGAATACATCACCGACAGTTGTTTTAAATGCACTATGGTACTTGCAAAGTCATTTGTGGTAGAGGTAGGTATTCCCAAACATGTATCAATTCTATTTCAAAATTGATAAAGAGTAGTTAACCGCCTTTAGTAAGGAATACAAAATTGTTGTGCATTTTTCCATTCCCGCAAACCTGATCAAATACCCATCACTGTCACGATATAAAATGCCAACATGTTATTCAATACGTCCATAACATTTTTTTTTTGGAATTGGGTACTATAAAGGTTTTAAAATTTACTGCAGACACCTAACCTGCTTTTTCTCTACTGTGTTACATATGTCCATAGAAATCATTTTTATTGGCACTCCGCAGATAAGCTCCTTGAATTTTCCGTTATTTAAATCATCCAGTAATCGTACAGTCGTCCAGGTTCCTGATTTAAGAATAAAAATTCAGAACCGACATTCTCCTGTCGTCCAAAAGGAATGTTGGTATAAAACTTCAAGATCACAATAATCTTAAGCAAACACTGTTCAGGAATTTTTTGAACACTACCTCATCATTTTACCTACACGAGCATACAATTCCCTTTACTTTTTAACATCCATGGTCTTCTGATTTCCACACAGCGTCCATTGTGTGCGCCTTATGATCGATTCCTTAATTCTTTGTCCTCGTCGGGTCTTGAATAGAGATCCAGATCAAAATCAGTCTACACAGCACAAAACCTATCTCTCTCTTTCTATTGACGCTCTCCTTGCCGGGTGTCAGATCCACCGTTGTGTGTTAAAGTGGATTTCAGATGAAAGAATTATAATATCCATTGCAGCTTCGTGAATAAGGAAAGTCCATCAGTCTCGTATTCCTTTCACGACTTGTATTTTTATGTGGTGACAGAAGACTGCTCTCCTTAATATGTCGCCGACTGCGAATCCAACCCTTGTTGTACACCAATTAATATAAATAAATTTCCACTAGATAAATTTTCCCTATTGCGACCCAAATGACTTATGCAAATGAGTTGACAGGTCGACTTTATCATCAAGGTAACAAGAAAAACCCAATGGATCTAGACTTCATACGTAGATGCATGTATATATTTCAAACATGTGTCAATACAACTTTTTAAATCGAAAATTGTAAAGGTTCGCGTAGGGTACTCGGAAAGCAAATACGTTTTCCTCTTGTCTGGAGGAGTCTCTGTTTGCTTAAAAGATTTAAAGTGCAGGAGTCCTTTGGAGTCATCGTTTGTCATCTACAAACATTATTGAAATAATCAATTGATTAACTTTTAACTTTGTGTAAATCCCCCGGCAGCCTCAACACAGACATCCTTCTAGTTCATTTTTCTTTGTGACAAAGGCTATTCACGGACGGCTGCGTTGGCTGCATGAGAACGTGTGGAGGCAGACGGGCTCTAACTGACGTGGAATACTTATCTAGGGCCGAAAAATAAGATTTAAATCTCTATCCCTCAAAATTGTAAACTTTACCTGAGATAATTGGACTTCTTAGCCGTTGTGCAAAATCTGGTCATTAATAGCAATATGATGTAAGTGGATTGGTAGAAATGTGTTTTAAGAGAGCAAATAAGAGGTAATTATGATAAAGATCTTCTTGGGTAATGTTAGATCATATTCATTCTCCCATAATGAGTTAAGTGTTGATGTTATCTTCTTAAATGTATTTACACCTTTTTCCTAAAACCCAAAACGCAGACAAATCTCGTGCACATTTACCTGACGAATATATTGGTGCTATTTTTGATCACAAATAAAAAAAATGAATGTCCGATAAATTGTATATGATATACTTGAAAATCGAAGAAAATTAAAGCCCACAATAAATCGTCAAATACACCACACCAAAGCCAGCAAACCAAGACAAATCACTATCTTTACCTTTGGAAACCACATCCTGCAAGAGGAACTTCCAGAAAATCACAATTCTACAACTCATTACACCACAAATTTCCAGATCTCAGACGTTTGGTTTCTTTTGCTAAGCTACCTGAGAAAAGGTGAGCCCACTTCACTGGAAGCTGACTAATATAAATCATAAAGTATGTCACATGAGCACCTGAAGGATTCACAGGTAATGAGTAATCTCCTACATCAATCAGTCAATGGTTTATGAACTTATGATTTAAGATAATCTAATTAAAGAAACGCAGGGGATTATGATAGCTTATTATAGCATTGCATGCATTTCATTGTAGAAGTCACAAAAGACTACCGGCAGAGGATTAAAATGCTTGATTGGTGCCTAATGGCCATGTAAAACGTGTGCCAAATTTTCACGTGTGAATTATACGAATAAGCTGTCAGAAAATAACGACGCAACTTCCTAGAAACATAAGAACTGACGGATTACCAAACATCATGGAGAGTGTGACTCTCTATCGATACTGACTTTACTTCGCAAAATAATAGAAAATATTTAATCCATTCAGAAAACTCGTGTTTTCATTATAGTACACAGAGCTGGAAATACACGAAATGTGGACAATGCAGCTGAATCTTGCAAAGTCCAATCTATGATTATACAAAGAGCATCATGATGCACAGGTCTGAGCAAATTAGACAGTTTTAAACTAGATCTTTAATGGTATGAACATTAATTTTAGACATAAAATAAACTTTTCTGTATTTCCACTGTTGTTTTCTATCAAGTTGATTTGCTTAAGATACAGCATTATCTCTTTGTTTTCTCTTCCCACTACAATGGTCAAAGTATACTAAATGTACTGCTTGACCAGTCGTTATCAGGTTTAGTTTTTATAGTAAAACAAACAGCAACGAAATGACATTTCTTCTGCAAACTGGTACATCATATTTGTTTGGCCAAAACAAAAACACAGATTAGCTCTCCACTATTTGGTATTTTTGGTTCTTTCAGCTCTTCCAATTTTGTTCTTATTTTGGATTTCCAACATTTATGACTTGAGCATCACTGAAGAGACATTATTTGTCGAAATGCGCATCTGGTGCATCCAAATTGGTACCGTTTGTTTTATATTATATGAGTAATTTCTTTTGGAGCATCACGTGAGCAAATGATTTTTTTTTCTTTCCAGATTCGACAAACAAGAACAATAGAGAACTATTTAAACCTATTATGTCCACTTCCATACAATTGATAGGATCCTAATGATGTGTTTAATATAGTATCATTAACAGATAAAGACAACAACATACAGTCATTGGAGTTACCATTTATACAGTGGCGGCCGCTGTCCCTTAACAAACAGAAGTACATTCATCGATTATTGATTCCCACCTTTTATATTTAGTCGATAAATATCGATATTTTAACAACATATTTTGAGTGTGTTGTGATGAGGCATGCATTCGCTACCATTGACTGTATAGAAAATTTGATAAATCTGAACAAACGATTTCCGGTCGAATTGAAAATCACGGGAAGTCTTTAATTACCGAGTACTATGGAATGAAAAAAATCTCAAATTAAGATGTCGAAATGTTCTGTATAGTATGGGGGTAAAAACATGAATTTAAATACCGCTAGGTGTTTTGCAGAGACTCGTGTGAATGTGCCCGGAATGGCCTCCAATATTTGTTTTACATGAAGGTCTATGCAGAGCCATATAAAGAAAAAAAATTTATGTACAGATTGTTTGAAACCTAAATGAAGAATAATTGATTTTCCTAATAGCGATGGAAACCTTATGTTTGTCATAATCTACGGTATCAGAAATTGATCGTTTTTTCATGTTAATTATAATGAAACTATACAACAATATCAGATTCGGCGTGCGATCAATAAGTTGATTTTTGTTTGGGTTTTTTTTTATTTGTTTACCTTTTTCCTCTTGGACGTCGGATTGAATGGCAAAGTGTCCTTTCTCTCCCTTGATTTGAAATGTACAACTGCTCCAAAACAGATGTCTCTTCCCATTTCGACCCAGTGTTAATTCCTGTCTAATCCTTTGAAATGAAATGTGACTTACACTGACTGCATGCGCTTTTGTAATCCATGGCGATGTGCATGCGTATTGAATCCGTTAAAACCCTCGCGCGACATCCACGCACGTGCCATTTCGGCTTATCCAACTCTGTTTATGAGCGGCCTTTGATTGTCCGGGAGAACAAACCGCCATTATCCATATCCCGGCTGGCGCACTTTCTGATAGAATTTTGCCTCGTTTCCAAAAACAACCACGCAACAAGTACGATTTTTATCTTGATAACGCTAGATCTAAAATGGGTAAAACCGGAAATTTTTCATAGCTTGTGAAGTATTTACATTTTTACCTGCCCTAATTGTAAGGAAGTGCGTCCTATGTGGAGATTTCGTATAATTAAACATAAAGTAAACATAGCGGGTGAAAGCAGGACGACATTGCTTAATGTCGTGTGTGTCTTTGCATCTGTTAGATATTCCTTGGGTTTTCTTTACTCTCCTGTCGTCTATATATAAGCTGCATACGTTTTGAATATCGAGGACAGGCTTAATGGGTTATATTTGTCAAGTTGACTGTGCTATATCCATAAACAAAATCCACTATAGGAGGACATGGAGTACTTATTTTGTTCTAGCAACTATTGTCATCATCATTTTTGATATTTCATTTTGTCTATTTTGAAACATTGGTGCATTTTATGTGAAACATGGAACTAAAAAGGAGATAGTGAGTATGCGCATGCCTCAAATAATATCACCGTCAATGCAGATCGAAATCAGCGTCAGAATGAAAACGAGCAGATAACAGTGATCATCTCATAAATCCTGTTAAGAATACCAAAATAAGAGTAGGGCAAACACGGACCTCTGAACACACCAGAGGTTGGGATCAGGTACGTAGGAGGAGTAAGCTCTCATTGTTGAGTTAAAAGGTGAAGATAACAAACAGTGATCAATCTCATAAATCCTATAAGGAATACGATATTAAAATTAAGGCAAACACGGGCCCCTGGACACATCAGAGGTGGGATCAGGTAGCTACGGCGGTTGGTTAGTCATATATTGCTTACCGAGAATTGTTCACGCATATGGAGACGTCATTATTGCAGGTGAAGGGCTGCAAATTTACGCCGATGTTTGGCACTTATAATACGGCCTTTGAGGAGAGAGCGATCTTTATCGTGCCACATCTATTGTGACACGGTGCCTCGAAGTACGAAACTAAGCCACGTGGTCAGTTGCTGAAGAAATTCAGAGGAAAACCTACATGGTCCAGGTAAAGGTCTGTAGCTGAGAGGGAAGTTGGATGGCCTCATATGGAAAGTAGATTTTTAAAAAGGGCAGACAGAGTTCTTGGTTGTACATAGTGTCTAAATCCCCTCGCGCGGTACTCTGATGGGGTTTGGGTGGTGCGGATATAGCCCAAATGAGAGAAAATCTTAGTGAAAAGGGGGCATCTGCTTGGAGCATGTTTTGCACACCAGCACCAGTATGTATGGCTGACATGTAATTTAGAGTCATAAATTATTAACTACACCAATATGAAATACAAATATTGACATAAAGGTGAAATATGATTTTTCATTAATATTTCATAACCAGACTTTGATGCATACCCACTGCCTACATGTTTCAGAACCAGAAAAACTGCCCCCTGCCACCCAGAGGACCTCCCCAGTTAGTCGCCTCTTAGGACAAGCAAGCAAGGGGTACTGAGGACCTGTTCTAACCCGGATCCCCCACGGGATCAGGTACTAAGACGAATAAGCATCCCCTATTGAGTCTAATGATATCATTCATAGATCAAAACCAGTCTATTCTAAATTTGTATTTTAGCGTACATATCGGTATCTTCACAATAAATGTCATTCAGAGTGAGGTGAATATTACAACTTGTTCGCATGTGTTGTTTCATTCTTAAAAATGAGATATCAATAAAATGTGTCCACTGAAAACAGTAGGAGAAATTGTACGAGCTGCTGTGTATACCCATATCGCTTTTAGTTCAGGGTTTGACACCGCCTACAACTCTTGCACCATGTCAGAAAGTTTGCGAGGAATTTGACACATTCCGTTCAACAACAAAGAAACAAAAGGCGTCATTGTGGAACATATTGGTGTATTTTATGTGTTGAGGTTTCAGTGCAGCCTGCGACAGTGCTGGGTGTCTGGCATTCCTCCGGTATCGTGTTTCTCTATCGAGAAGACTCGGCACCTAATCTGAAGAGGACATTTCTCCGTCGATACACAAAGTGCTATCGATGTCGTTTGAGTATTTCGTCCTCAGGTTCATGTATAGATGCCATTGTCGGAGATTTACATCTCGCACAATAAATGCAGAACAAGTGGCTCGTTTGTCGAAATAACATCGTTGAACATTGAATTGATTGTTTAAAGGACCCTCATACCACTACGTTATAGGCAGTCATAAAATCAGAGCTCCGCAGTCCTTGATAAATTACGGCTCCTTTGTATTAGTTAAATAACTTTTTGACCAAGCATTCCAGTGGAAAAAAAGACTTGGGCTAAACTGAAAACATTTGGGTGCTATTTGTGTGCATTGAATGGCACGGTGTTCTTAGGTTTAACTACACCTTGCAATGTTGTACATGCACGTGACATTGTACGC
Organism: Ostrea denselamellosa; assembly: GCA_024699665.1. Classification (NCBI taxonomy): domain Eukaryota; kingdom Metazoa; phylum Mollusca; class Bivalvia; order Ostreida; family Ostreidae; genus Ostrea; species Ostrea denselamellosa. The sequence continues at coordinate 96,700 of JAMZEH010000093.1, forward strand.
CAGTACCCAGTACAATTCATAGGTAGCTAGACATTTAATTGTACATTTGTCAGTGATAGACTTCTTACACAAAATGATATCATGAAAAACGTTGAAAATTAATAGCCATTAGTGGAAAGACGTAAACGTGCTTGGTGTTTATTTTAGGGGTTTTGTATTTGTTATTGCATGTCTTTTGTCATTTCAAAGGCTATGGGGATTACTATTGTGATAAACCGCTTCAACAGAAAATCTCATTTTGTCATCTCTTTTGTGAGAATTCTTTTTACTTACCTTGAATTAAATCTGTCCCTTTTGGAAATCTCTCCAAATACTTTACCGCTCCTGAAATACGAGGTTAATCTGGCAATCACAATAGACTTTAACTCGTAAATTAAACAATTATAAACGCCATTCTTATGTGAAAGAAAAATAGATAAGAACGACGGACAGCTAACCATTACCTCAGTGGAAATGTGCGTGCATTCTTTCTCAGCTGTGGAATTTGGCAAATGTCGTTAAAGACAATTTATCCCACATATTTTATGCAACTGAGAATTAGATTATAAACAGTGTCTCTCTATAATTTGCCACGTATTTTTCTAAAATACTCGTACTGACACTCAGTCAAATACTGGTAACGTCCCCCCCCCCCCCCACCCCACCCCCCACCCCATAAAAAAACCCTCACAATTCTTAAACATCACCTATATTACCAATGAAAGTAGAGGTTTATCTATCATATTTTTAATACATTCTTAGTTTTAAGAAAACATCTTAAATTTTAGTTACTATGCTAACCTCAGTTTGATATTTTATGTCCTTTTTATGTATTTGCTGTTCTTTGTTTTAGTTTGCTTTACACGTAAAGCACTTTAGAGTAATTATGCTATTAGATAAGGCGCTCTATAAATGTAGCATAATAATAAATAGGCCTAATAATAAATATGTTCTGTAAAAAAATTTTTTTTTTGGATCAACATTTTAAAGATGGACTAATGACTGTGAATGTGGACGTCATGTGTCCAACAGAACAACTCTGGCGATGGACATGATGTAAGTTAGGTCTGAGTACATCCCCGGGGCCTAGCGGTGGACGCAGCTGGACAAGGTCAATTACAAATCATATCGTCAGCATAAAAATGTTCTGCGCGTCCACTCAAAGGCAAATCTCAGTCGTAGATAAAGAAATACTTTCAGAAGATTTTTAAAAGTCAAATCTTACCAGAGCTGAGATCGTCATGCAGTGGTGACCATCATCCCAACTAAACAACACTAAGACTTAGTACAGGGCAGGTGATGTCCAGTGTCGATCAGTCTACATCAAGTCCTTCTGTAGACTGGGAATAAGTACAAAGGTTGACCGCGCTATTTCATTTAACGTGCGCGTTAGTAGTGTTTTACCCTATAGGACCATTAAGGAAATTACTACAACGTGTTCGGGTCCGACCCTTCGAGTTTGTCAATGATGAAAGGCAATGAATACCTACATAATTACCACCGGTGAAGACCTTTAAATGGTAGAAATTGTCTCAATGTCAAATAGGGAAGCGACCTAAAAACGCCCTGAAGTCTCTATACAACAAGTCATTGAAAAGATTTTTTTTTATCTATCATAAATTACATGAAAATAGTGCTAAAAGCTCTCGGAGACGTTTTTTTGGTCAATGAAGCGTCGCTCAAAGACAAACATATAGTGGTAACTCACACTTAGATACACCAGTCTCTTGTTTGTACCGGTCGACCATAAAACTAGAGAGGTAAAACACTGATTGCGAGTTATAGATATTAATGAAAGAGAGAGAGAGAGAGAGAGAGAGAGAGAGAGAGAGAGAGAGAGAGAGAGAGAATATCATGGTTTTGTTTGACAACTAATGTATTTATATTTTTGTAACGCGATAAATTTCCTAACTTTGCCATACAACTATATTCTTCATACAGGTGAATTCTTGACCTATCTGCGAGGTTAGAGTAATATGTTGTCATGAATGATCAGCACTAACGTCGTTTGTCATCTCTGTTGGAATTTGTCACGCTTATGGAGAGGTGTGTACATTCCTAACTCGCTACTATCCAGACTGTTCAGTGGTAAATATTAGATTGATTGCATTCAGCATTGATTAGCTATTAAGAGATAAGAACACTCCAAGACATTTAAAGTGAGGAATTATGTAAAGAATCATTTTCAGAATGAAACTTCAAAAAGGAAAAAAAAAAAGCGTTATCGTAAGTTATAATTTCATTGCGTATCAAATCAGTTAATTAGATAGACTTCAGATCTTTTGTGTGATAAATTGCCAGTCATTGCTGTGAATGTGTACAGTGTTACACTGAGACCCAGGTACAAGGCTTATTCTCTCACTGCCAGCACGCTAGAAACTTAATATCATTGAAAGAAAAGACGAATTTTAGATCTGGATTGAATTTCTAGGGGTTTGAGACCTTTGAAGCGAGCGGTCGTGCGCATTCGTCTGGTTTGTTCCTTACAATGCATAATCAGTGGAAATATCTGCTTTCTTTCTTTCCGATCCTGTGATATGAAACGTGAGAACACTAGTACGGGGTAGTATATGCTACATGTCAGTGTTTCCACTAGAAGTAAGACTCAAGTTGTAGATGCTAGTAACATATTTTTGTTGGACTTACTTTAAACGTGCTTGTACACAATTTTAATTTATTTAGGAATGGAAAAATAAAATCGTCAAAACTTTAAAGTTTTCTCCACAAAATGACTATATTTCATTTAACTTAATGGATACCCTATTTAACCAACAACACAAATTAATCCATGTGATATTGAGAACAAAACACGCTAGTCAGTCAAACATTGTGTATTTTTAAATGCATAATATATACATGCATATATATATGAATATATATAAACAGACACAAAAATGACATTGCTTACCTATAATGCTGATATCAGATAATATCCTGTAAATAATATCCTTTAACTGAGGAATTGGACGGTTCAATTGTGTTTAAATGTCTTATTATTGACAATGTGAATAAAGTGGGAAGTGTTCCGTTAGAAGTCTTAGAACGCACCTCGTAAAACCTCCATACTTACTAAAGACGGGGCTTTGTCACAGTAGTCGGTCCCGCATGATAAAGCGATATGAATGAGAAGCATACACGGTCAAGAATTCCCGGTATCTGCTAATGACAATACAATCCGGAATGTCAGTGTGCCCAGGGGGGTTCTAAACTCTACACACGACGTAGATATTCAACACTTACAATATGTACCACCCTAGATGTTTTCTTTATGTTATGTTGTCCGATGTTTGTTACGCTTAGAATTCACAGTTATAAATAAATTGGTTTAATTTTACTTCAAAGTCACTCGAGTGTAAAATATGTAAATTGTTGACATATATTCGTAACACCTAAGGGTAGAATTAGAATTAAGCCACTTAACACCTACTGGGTATATTGTTTATCACGCCTAAAGATACATCGTGCGTCCTGTTTTTGTGTTTATTCAATATCAAAGACTCAACAATCTCCAATGGGCAACACACAAAGGTCTGTTAGATCAGCACGGACTCCCCTTGAATAAACATAGTTACGTTGGTGTTTTCAATTTCATCAAATAAAACTGACGTATCAGGCCTAACACCTTCAGACACTAAATACAAACTGCTTTACCATGAACGTTGTTCATTAAAAAGAGTACCCTAATTTCAAATTGTAAAACTTGTAATGCGGAGTAATACCAGTACTACCTTATGAATTAGGAAAACATCAAATATTCTTCCACTTGCTAAAATCATCAAATCACAGATGTCTATGTTTTTTCAAGTAATTTTTTAAAGAAATGCGTTTAATTTACCTGTTTCGTTTGATGAATAGATCGGTTTTGTGTGCCGTTGATAGGTACATTTTTTTTTAAGTTTTTTGTTTTATTTAATTTTTTGAGACATAATAAAAGTACATTCCATTTAACATATTTCATTAACAGAAAGGCACAACTTCAGAAACTCTCTCATTACAATAATATATAAATTGTCCTACATTCTGGGTAATCTACAACAGACGCCAAGAAACATCTTACATGTGTTTACATAGTGTACAGAGTGTACGGGGAGTATGATAATTATTAAAGTAGATTAAAGCACATACACGGAGACTTAATTACTGACCACATACTGGTGTAGGTATGCACTACAGATCTGCTTTTGTTGATAACTACAGCGTTGTACAAGTCCATGTCGGTTTCTTGTCTGCACAAAATTATACGTATGGACTGTAGAAATCGGGGGATAATTTTGCCGTGTTGTAAGAGCATTTCGCTCATTGTACATATTATATTAGTTATACACAATATACAATTATTGATATTTTTAGGCCAATGCGACGATATATCTACCATAGAAGTACGTGATTCACCGACGCCGGACGGCGAGATGGATACTGTATTTCAAGGGTGTAGTAGCTAAACCATCTTATTGACCGCAAAATTGTCAATAATTATATTACCAATAATATAGAAAACAATTTGAAGTTTAAATATAACAGCTATTTGATAGTTAATTTTGAATATTGTAGTGATGAAATTATTACTGATACCTTTTTTTATCAAATTGAAAATTTTATTTTCATACTTGTAAAATTCTCATTTCAATATCATTTTATAATTATACCCATGAGAGTCAATATTAGAGTAGGTATATACAAAAGAATCCATTCTGGAGAAGTCTTTCTGACTAGAGTATGAATTTGAATCTCTCTGTGAGAGAGAGAGAGAGAGAGAGAGAGAGAGAGAGAGAGAGAGAGATAAACAGAGAGAGAGAGAGAGAGTAAATTGCGTGTTATCATTTTCCCACATATATTTAAGTACCATACCGATTTACAAAGGTAGCGTGTAGAGAGTTCACTACAGGCGATATTGAAAAGGTTTATTGTGAAGCCATAAATTATGCATTAAATGACAGGCCAAGTCAAAAAGACTTCTATTCATCGACACACGCTTTGAAATTACCTCTTTAGGTAACACTTCAAATTCCGGTTCAAATTGATATGCAATATAATATGCTGTGACATTTTAGTAACAGAATTTAAAAAAAAAATAATTGTTCAGGTTGGCTCCACATATAATCTTTATAAAGAAAACTTTGTATGTGCTTTGTAAATCCGAAGTAAAGGCCGAAAGCCAATGTGATGGATAGACTGATTATATATTGCTTAACGTCCCGCTCGAAAATATTTCACTCATATGGAGACGTCACCGTTACCGGTGAAGGGCTGCAAAATTTAGGCCTATGCTCGGCGCTTATGGACCTTGAGCAGGGAGGGATCTTTAATGTGCCACACCTGATACTGATATGTACTTATACGTAGATCGGTAAAATCGCAATAATTACGTAAAATAGGCCATGTAACAGAATTAATACAATTTCTGTTTCAGAATTTATTTAAATTCTCATTATTTATATATATATATATATATATATATATATATATATATATATATATATATATATGTGATTGATTGATTATATGTTGTTTAACGTCCCGCTCGAGAATTTTTCACTCATATGGAGACGTCACCATTGCCGGTGAAGGGCAACAAACTTTAGGCATATGCTCGGCGCTTATGGCCTTTGAGCAGGGAGGGATCTTTAACATGCCACACCTGCTGTGACACGGGGCCTCTGTTTTATATATATATAGCTTGAAGATTTTAAAATTAAATCAGTTTTACTCCTATGGGGATCCGGGTTGTTAGAATAGATCATCAGTACCTCTTGCTTGTCGTAAGAGGAGACTAAATGAGGCGGTCTTTCGGATGAGAGCGCAAAAACCGAGGTCCCGTGTCACAGTAGGTGTGGTACGATAAAGATCCCTCCCTGCTCAAAGGCCCTGAGCGGCGAGCGTAGGTCTAAATTTGAAAAATTCTCAAGCGGGACGTAAAACAATATTCAGCCAATCAATCAAGCTCTGAACAGATGCCCCTATCTTGCTTTGATTTTCTCACATTTGGGCTAAATCCGCATCACCCAAACCCCATCAGAATATCTTGCAAGGGGATTTAAATACTCTTTACCCTTCTTAAAATTTACCTTTCATCTGGGTTTAACCACTTTTCCTCTTATCTACAGACGTTTTCCAGCACCATATAGGGGCTTCAGCAACTGTCTTAGTTTCGTATTTGCACCATCTATGTGCTAGAAATCATGGTGACAAAGTTGTATATGCAGTTTTTCTATTAAGCACTCCGCTATCTCTTGATATGTATCCTAAAATCATTTCGTACATTTTTACACATATAATATCACTTCAAATATAAGTAAGTAGGTACATTTTATTTAAAGTCGGTACTACATACATATAACAAGTCAACAAAAGCTCTGTAGAGCTTTTTAATCGACTATCACATATAACAACGACAAATTAAGACACATAGCATGCATATACAATATACAGACGTATCACAAATTTACGAAAGAAAATACTAAAACATTCCATGCTAGAGTATATATCGATCAGAGGACGAATAAACCACACAGTAAACAAAAGAAGTAATAACATTTCAGCTAATCGCAAAAAGCAAAACTATCTTAAACAGGAGGTTAAATAAATGTCATTAAGAACTTAATAAATATGATTTAAATATCAGTTTAATTTCATCTTAATAAAACAAAAAAATTTACTTGAGCCATGCAAAAATGAAACTTCGCATTAAAAAGCTGCATAGATAAAAAGAACTGAAAGCAACATAAAAAAAACCTATCAAAAGCAACATATAAACCTATATGTACACTGGCCCTAAGATCTGCATGATTTACGATTACATATGGGGCCAGACCACGTGACAATACAACTTTTAAACTGATTTAAGGTTGGAAGATGCCTTATTTCATTTATTTGGGAGAGAGTTCCAGATCTTTGGGGGTGCAATCCATACCTGGTTGTCCTCACACTGGGCACCACAGCAGTATCTGTGTATCCAAAACTGTAAGAACGACCAAGTGCAATGGTCTCAACGAAAGAGAGAACAGGCTTTACAACTTAAAAGGTTTCAACAGTCAGTATACGCAAATGGCTTACATTTAAGTTTAGGAGAAGAGAGTTTTGAAGTAATTCAACGTATATAGATACATAATCGTTATAAGTGAAACGTAGGACCTTTTTCTGAAATTTCTCCATTTTAATGGTATTCTTTGCGGAGCGAACGTGTCAGGTGAGAGGACACTAGCTAAAATTTGATAAAATAAAGAAGTGATATATGGTGACTTTTCTTAGGCGACTAAAATTGTGTTCTTTTTTTTCAAAACGTTTAGTTGTCTAGCTACCTTCTTACAGATATCAGCAAGGTGGGAGTCAAAATTAATTGAAGTCCATGGTCACCTCTAAAAGTGTGACTTCATGTTCGCGGTGTATGACATTTTTTCTTAAATAGAACGGTAAGTCTAAATCTTCACTTTTCTTTTCTATTGAGATTTCCTGGAATTCATTTTGTTGCCCTGAAATTAATCTATAAGGGATAGACTATCGTCTTCCAAGGTGGATTTGAAAACATCTGCTTTTTCATGAGAGTATTTAAATACTGACCAAGAAGAAGACTACGATATGTGTTCTCACCAGTATAATGGTGGAGTCAGAGACAATGTCAAAACTATCATTTATAAAGATATTGAACAGTACTGATCCAAGTATGATGTATTTCCATTTTTTAAAGAAGTGGACGGGCCTATAATGCCAAACTGTCTTCAGCTACCCATGCAAACCTCCGCAAGAATTCGTTTGCTCACAAGGTTTGACGAGCTATGTCATAGCGTACAACACCAAGGGAGCTAACTCGCACATTCTATTCTAATCCCATTCAACGAGCTTAATTTCTTTCTTTCCTCCCTCCTCCCCTCCCGCTCTTTTTGTTTATCAATTACACCGCGAATATAAATACTTATCTACCGTGTTGTGTACTGGCAGCAAAAGGTCGCGAATTAAACAAGGTACATTGTCTACGTCTTTATTTAAAACCCAATAAGCATGGAGGGTTCCATGGTGTAGTGGTTATCACGTCTGCTTAACACGCAGAAGGTCGCGAGTTCGAGCCTCGCTGGAACCTCTTATTTTTTTTTTTTTTTCCCATTTCTTTTCTATATTTTTTTTAAATATCACTGAAGGTCTCTGTCCAAAAACTGATGATGGTGTTTCTCAAATGTTTCAAAATAGATTTTATTTTTTCTACTTTTCCAAATGCACTGCTACATGTGCGTTTATTATGAAACGATATTTGTAGATTTATTAGTATTAGACTTTGATTGGACAATTTGCTAAGCTAAAACTGTAAACAATGATTTTTTTAATGTGATCTGGACACAATACAGTATCGTATTTAGTATAGAATGATTCACAAACTAAATCTCCTGTTGGTAACTTTTTTCAATTATGTTTAAAAAAATACCTTCTCTCGCTTTCATTCAGTGGGCAAATATATCAATGACACAATCTGTACTTTCAAGTGTCATTTTTATATATATATATTTTAAATATTACGTTTATTCTTTTATTCTTTTCATATTGTATTACTGTATTTATATGTTTCAATGATATTTCATACATTGAAAATATAACCTTTGAAAACTGCACATGTTTTATTGGTACATAGACTGATTGTAGTAACTTTTTTATTATTTTTATTTTTGGTCAAGTGAGCATTTAAAATTGTTTCCTATGTGTTTCTATTTTTAAAATTAAAAGACGTCATATTACCATTTCCTGTTTGTTCCCTTGTAAATAACTTAAAATGCTTAAGATGTTATCGGCCGATTGGATGCTTTATATATATATATATATATATATATATATATATATATATATATGTTAATATTTGTGAGCCTTATTTATCGTTAGACCAAATTATTGTAAACAACATTATATCGTGTAAATCATAATGAAGATCTGGCAACAGACAGAGTCTATGTAAGTCTTCTGTAAGGTACAAGGTAATGTCCACATAATGAGATAAGTGAGAGATTACAGTGTATAGGATAGATAAAGTACAGTATACATTTATTGACAGAGGTCGAGGGTAGTATAGTTTTGTTAGACGCGAGGATCAAAATGTTGACTGTACGGTCGTAAGCAACATTTTTGTCCGCGGGTGCAAGAAAACATGTTATCCTCGACCTCAGTCAATAAATATCTTTTACACTTTTGTCTGGAAAAGAATAATACAAGTATAATCTTCCGACACTAGTTTGATCTGTTTTTAAAATAAAAGTTATTGATTCTTATTATATATATGAGATATTTACATCCTTTACACCGCTTTAGCGTGTTTAATTTGTAGTCTGGATCACCCAGACGTTTGTATACGCTCTTCACAAATGTTCAGTATGTTTGATTTTTTGGTTTTTTTTAACTCAAAGCGAGGCCTATCGAAATTCTGATAAAGGCGCCGATTGGATGGTTTAAAAAAAATACATGTATCTGCGCTCATAGAAACTACATTGAATCAAACTCTAGAAACTTGAAGAATAATGTTTCCACTGATAGAAAAACAAATTCATTTTACTCCCGGAAAAGATCTGTTAGGACTCTTTCGTCCATGCAAGTTGCATGTGACATCTGGCTCTGAGGCCATAAAACTTCGATGTGCTTATTTTTTTATTTGGTTTTTTTTTTTATCAAAGTCTCAGAAGGAATCTATTATAGTGAAAAAAGCGAGACTGAGATCAAAAGTCAGCTCTTCTAAGTTTTATGACCCGGAACCCAGGATGTTTCCCATTTAAAATGCATTATTTTCAGTTAGTCCTAGATTTTCCTAGGTATCCCCTTGAGCTAATTTATGGTCATCGTTGCCAACCACGCCAATATTGCTACCGTTCACATTACGTCACAGCAGTGGTGGTATGATTAATAAAGCTCACGAATCGAAGTATTTTGATCTTTTTTCGGGGGAGGGGGGTGTAAAAACAAATACTCAGAAAACGATTACTGATACAGAATTTGCCAGCCTCTGTTGTTCAGGCGGATTTTATTTGATACATAACTATATACTTCACTTGCTTCTGAAAGAGTGGTCTTTTGGTTATTACTTGTAAATCACACTATACATTACACGTTTTACCTGTGGGTGCAGCCCTTAAAATATCGAAATCTGTCATCGTAACTGTAATTGGTCAATAATGATCATGGATGCGTCATTTCATAATTATTCGTGAACACTTAGGGTTACGCCGATCACACAGCCACGGTTTGAGGTAGGGTAGGAATTTATGGACTCAGAAAGCGTAGCTATAGCGACGATGATATATGATGAAAAATAAAATTTCGTCAATAGGAATTCATTCATTACTCTTATGTAACAATATACAAATGATGAATTCTAAGAAGAAAAATCTTCGTGAAAAAAAAATCCGATGAATAGATCACAAGGTCGAAAATTATCCTGCATGCAGTGGCAGATTCAGATAATTTACAGTAAATTACAAAAATCCGAAAATGACAATCGTCATCGCAAAACATTCTCCGAGTTCTAATTAAAAAAAAATACTAGCAGAGCGTGGTTCGATCCGCGGACCTCTGGGTTACTAGTTTAGCATGCTTCCCTGCGCATGCACCACTCTGCTTATACAAAATGCATTACATTTTAGTCATTATATGAAAAAGAACACTTTAATCCATTATGCATTTTCATTTTTATTGATGAATTCTTTCTCCAAATTTACAAAACTTTCCGTTCTTTTCCTGCTACTTTGTCAGAGATTCATTTAGCAGATAGCACTGGGGACTACAATTTGATTTAGGATATATGGAATATATATAAAAATATGAATAAGGGTTAAACAATAGGTATGATACAGTTAGATGACCACAAATGTACAAATAAATTGTAACATATACATGATCTACATTCCTCTCTCCACTAATCAATCCTCATGCATATCAATCATTTCTCTTAAATATTTATTTATATAATAATGTTACATTTTAAGTGTACTATCGCAAAATAGTAGTCAGGGTTTTGATGCATGGTCCATAAGCCGAAAGCATTTTACAATCATCTTGACTTTTTCCAATTCATCAGCCCAGTTTTATAAAGATGGACTTTTCTGATACCATAAAGTAGAAAATGAAATTACAGTCCTTTCTATCTATAAACACCGTTGTACTTATAAATGTCTTTCCGAAATCCATATATAAATTACATGATAAGCCAACTTTATATTTTTCTAGATATGCTCTTGAACTAATTTATGAAAGATAAATTTAGTGAATACAAGTTCGTTCAATAATTTTAAGTAGAATGAACAGTGTAATGAAACAATGGCGAATTCAAACATCTTGGCGAAATAATTTTCCAATGTGTATGTATGAATTGATGACACAACGAAATCTAGACCCAGATACTTCAAATTAGCAACAATTTTAATGAACTTCAACAGTCCGAAAAGGACACCCTTCGTGGTAAGTCAAATATTTCACCGAATTTAATATATTAAAAAAATATTAGCAGAGCGTGGTTTCGATCCACGGACCTCTGGGTTATGGGCCCAGCACGCTTCCACTGCGCCACTCTGCTTATTTAGAATACTGTATTAATTTGTTTAAAGGTCACGACCAATCAGGTATTCCCTTGGATTGCATCAGAATATTAACACGTGTTTCCGTAGAACACTATTATCACGTGTGTACTCGCGTGTTTATTTACACGGGACATTGTGATGTCAGACGAAGTCTCTATTTGTCCAATTGTCTTCTCTAGTTTTATAATACAAGTTGTTGTCCCTTAAAAAAGGACTGCAATATTGAACCATAGATAGGTGTTTCTAACAGAATCTTCATATTCTGGATTGAGGTAAAATGGGTTTTAAAGCAATATAAGCTGTAACTGACGGTATTTTTCAATTATACAATTAAGCACGAATCAACACCTATTGGTATGACTTATAAAATCCCCAATATCTGAAGAAAAAATCAGCAAAACAAACAAATGAATAAACAGTGCGACATTTAACCCTGGACACGACAAAGTCCCGACTTTTTGCTATCCTTTATGATAAAGAATTGGTGAAAAATCAAAGCGCATGTTGTGGGATATTTTAGCAGTATATCATAGTTCAAGGTTGGGCTCACATATCCTTGTAGAATAATTGATATCAGCCTCCAAACACAATGAATTCTATAGGAAAATGACAGGGTTTTAGCTGTGATGAAAATATGGCGAATTTAAAAATCTTTGTGATTGATTGGTTGTTTGTTTTACATCATATCGATAATTTTTCACTCATATTGAGGCGTCACCAGCTGTCGGTGAAGTACCTATGCTTAGCACTCAGGGTCGTAGCAGTGAGGGTTCTTACGTGCCAACGCTTGCCGCTACAAGGGACATCCGTCTTTAAGGTCACATCCGAAAGACCCGTGATTCTCACTTCTAAATGCGAGCGTATGGTGAAGGAGCAATCACTACCTACGTTACGTCATAGGTATTACGCGGCCATGGCTAGGTCTATAGTATCACTGCGGCAAGGGCTTTGTTAATACTTCTTATATTGCTGTCTTTTCTTGGAACCCCTGTTTCTCTGCCTCCCCGAATTGCATATTTGATTTCTTGATGAATTGAAGGTCGTTTGTTTGATTGTTTGTTTGTTTTACGTCCCGTCGAGAATTTTTCATTCATATTGGGACGTCACCAGCTGTAGGAGAAATATAACAAATTTGGACCGATGCTTAGCGCTCAGGGCCGTAGCAGTGAGGGTTACTTAACGTGTATACGCCTACCGCGACACGGGACATCCGTTTTTAAGGTCATATTGATTCGCACTTCTAAATGCCGAGCGTTTGGCGGAGGAGCAATCACTACCTATTTTTCTTCTTAGGTTTGATGCGGCCATGGCAGAAGCGGGGCTCGAACTCACGACCTCCCGGTTACGAAGCGAACGCTCTAACCACTGGGGTACCGCGATTTTAGGTCGTAATCCTTACAAACGTGTTTTTGATCTCTGCGTGTTTAATGCCAGTGGCATACTGAGCATTGGTATGGGAATCCAGAGTGAAGTGATGTGATGGTGAGAGAATTCTCGCCCATTCCACAACATTCATTTGACATGTTGGATAGGATTGAAAAAGATATAACATGTTATGAGTAAGTAATCAGTTTATGGATTTAAAAATAGTTAAGAAGACAAAGAAGAATGGATATTACACCTGAGAGTTTCTATGCATGAACATTTGGGCTTATTTTTCCCTTCATGAAAAGGTTAAGATAACTAACATTTTCAATCTCATGCTTTTTGTGCTCCATGCTCATGCCCTAAGCGCCAAGCATAGGCCTAAATTCTGCAGCCCTTCACCGGCAATAGTGACGTCTCCATATGAGTGAAAAATTCTCAAACAAAAACAATATACAATCAAACAGTCAATCTAAGTATAGGTATCCGACTCTTCGTTCATTACTTATGGTATAACACATAAACGGTATCAATTTTGATGCACCAGATGTGCATTTCGACAAATAAAGTCTCTTCAGTGATGCTTAAGCCAACAATGTTGGACATCCGAAATAAGAACGAACTTGGAAGAGCTGAAAAAACCAAAAAATGTGAAATACTGGAGCCAAATCCAGTAAAGGGTCAGAGCTAATCATGAGGAATATACATGTAATCCTTAATTTGGAAATGAATTTCTTAATGTAATTACAGAAAAAGGTGTGGAGATTAAATTATATTTTTTATAGTGTCATTAACCTTCGGGTATCATGATCATGAATAGATATAACCTCAGAGGGTCATCTTTACCCTGGGAAGGTGTCATGAACAAATTAAAATCTACATTGTATCGTTATTTTGGTGAAAATCAGAACACGGTTCTGAAGGAGCTTTTAGAAGGTTTTGTTTCCTTTACTTTATCGTGTGAAAGCCCTTGGAGCAAGATACAATGGGCCAAGCCATTCACAAGACGTAAACATAGGTAGTGATTGCTCCTTCGCCAAACGCACGGTATTTAGAAGAGAGAATCACGGGTCTTTCGGGTATGACCTTAAAAATGGAGGTCCCGTGCCGCAGCAAGCGTTGGTACTCACTGTTACGGACATGAACGCTAAGCATAGATCTAAATTTGTGGTACTTCACCTACAGCTGGTGACGTCTCAATATGAGTGAAAATTCTTGACGGGACGTACAACAAACACTCAATCAATCAAAAGAATATCCTAAAGATTGTCCAAGATATGGCCTATATTTGTAAAAGTTCATTTACACTGCATGACATGCGATGGCAAAGGATACGCTCACCTTGTCCTCAACGTGGGTGAGGAAAATATGTATACAGGAATTAATTCCTTATAGTAGTTATGAGATTGATCATTGTTCGTTATCTTCACCATCTTAATCCGGGATTTTTTTTTCTTTCTTATTTTCCTTTTATATATATATATATATATATATATATATATATATATATATATATATATATATATATATAATCTGGGTGGCCTTTTACTACAAAAAAGCAGTCGCCGGATAGCTGAAAAATTGCTCAGGCGACTATAAATAAAACAAACAAACAAACAACTACAAAAAAGTGCATTCACTGATTCATTGTTTGTTGTTTTCTGCCACACTCAACAATTTTTCAGTAATCTGGTTGAAGAGAGAATCCAGATACAATATACCCGGGAAGAGACCACCGACCATCCGAGAGTAAACTGACAAACATTCTCACATATATTGGCGCGAGCGAGAATCGAACCCGTGCCGACTGGAGGTGAATAATGCTCATTGCCGTTTATGAATTATCCTGATTTGCGAGTTTGACATACATTTGAAAGCAAAAAGAGTAATATCTTTGCTAAAGTCACAAGTTGCTAACGCTAACCATTTTGACATAAAATATATCGCTTACATGCCTCTTGATAACGTACCCTCTCATTTAACCGGGAATTAAAAGGCAAAACTCTGGGAGAGTTGGAATGGTAACAAAGAATGGCAACTCTTACATTGGTTTAGTAAAGCTGTGATCAAACGTCACATTGTGCCAAATAGACTTTGACAGAATGATGTTAGACCAAATAATAATGTAATTTCTTACATTAAAAAATTGTCTTAAAAAGGTAAATCTGTTCCACGATTAAATTTTCAATTCTTGAAAAAACAATCATAGGAAGTTTTTGTTTTTTTGTTTTTTTTTCAATTCATCTATATATTATTGCGAAAATCAATATGTCCGACCGAATGAAAGTTAGACATTGAAACTTTCGTATTATTTTTTTTTAGAATTTTTTCGCTAAGCTGACGTAAACGTTCATACCTTTTCTGTTACACCTTTTTTCACCCTTGTACAAGTTGAAGTAGAATGTCTGTATGTTTGTTATTACTTATCACGCGGGTTTTAGTAAGGTTGTTATAATTATGATTACACACCAAAATAATTGACACAATTTATGTTTGGCAAAATATTTTTGATTCCTTAATGGACCAGTCCATTTTGAAATTTATAATTAAAAACATTCTTTGGTTTTTAAGCGTTTTTATTTTCGAAAACTTTTGAATATATTTTATTTATCACTATGTATGACCATACGATATTCATTTAAACAGTGTAACGTGCACCGAACACACAAATTAGTTCAAAGACACACTTACTACAACACCAGTCACAACGATCCAAAACTTTTCCAAAAATTTTAATCATGCCAAAGTTTTAAATCATCAAAACAAATATACACATGAAACACAGATACGCATTACAGATTCTACTCAGCTTGTTCCTCGAGTCCTAGATCGAGAGTCCCGCGTCCACTATCCACTATATTCAAATATGGGTTGCACCCACACGTAAACGCCCCGTTGGAGATCCGGGTTGTTAGAATATGTCCTCAGCACCCCTTGCTTGTCGTAAGAGGCGACTAAATGGGGCGGTCCTTCGGATGAGACCACAAAAACCGAGGCCCCGTGTCACGTTGAAGATCCCTCCCTGCTCAAAGGTCATACGCTCCGTACGTAGGCCTAAATTTTACAGTTCTTCACCGGCAATGGTGACGTCTCCATATGAGTGAAAGATTTTCGAGCGGAACGTTATACAATATACATTCATTCATTCATACGTAAACTAGTCCCATTTAGGAATCACAGATGCGCGACACGGACAGAAGGAATTTCCACGGAACATAGGATCCAGTAGACTTCACTTTCACCAGCCCATGCATATCTCTGGTCTGCTTTGGCCTGCAGACGATCACGCGCTACCCGCCCTATTCCCCGACCATACGAAGCGTTCCATGTGACGTCACAGATACATACACAAAAATCAAAACAAAACAGCTGATACCATTAATAGCACACAAACAGACCACCGTAACAACAGGTACAGAAAGCAAAGTAGAAGAGCAAGGCATAATTTACATATTGAATGCCAATTTGACTTGGATATTTCAGTATATTTTCTGTTCCAATCTTTTTGAATTCAATATCTTTGCCAACCATTTCCTCGTGAATGTGCTGTTGTTGTGAACAAAGTGGGTTTGTATGAATCTTGATAGTACGTTAATTCAAACGGCTGGGGATTCCGACAGAAATGAAAGTAGAAATTAAATGAAGAAATATATTTCATTTTTGAAAATATACAAGGATATGAACTGCAAAGGTTTATGCCCCCCTACATGGAAGATACTTATGTCAACTGCGCGATGACACCGGTCGCGGTAGCTCAGTGGTTAGAGCGTTCGCTTCGTAACCGGGAGGTCCCGCTTGTGCCATGGCCGCGTCAAACCTAAGATGAAAAATAGGTAGTGATTGCTCCTTCGCCAAACGCTCGCCATTTAAAAGTGAGAATCACGGGTCGTTCGGATATGACCTTTAAAACGGAGGTCCCGTGTCACGGTAGGCGTTGGCACGTTGAAGAACCCTCACTGCTACGGCCCTGAGCACTAAGCATAGGTCTAAATTTGTGGTACTTCACCTACAGCTGCTGACGTCTCAATATGAGTGAAATATTCTCGACGGGACGTAAAACAAACAATCAAATCAAATCAGACCGCAAAAGCCGAGGTCCCGTGTCACAGCAGGTGTGGTACGATAAAGGTCCCTCCCTGCTCAAAGGCCCTTAGCGCTGAGCACAGGCCTAAATTTTACAGCACTTCACCGGCAATGGTGACGTCTCCATATGAGTTAAAAATTATCGGACGGGACGTTAAACAACATATAATCAATCAGCTTCCCCATCGTCAACTTCCCATTTCATGTAGCTAGATTCCATTATCTCCTATTCAAACCTGCAGGAACCCCTGTAGCATCAGCTTGTTTGTCAGTAGACCTGTCTCGATTTAAAATCTGGTCATACCCAGAACACGCTCCCGCGTTTCGAATCGGTTGAGAGGCATAATCATTTCATTTTACCGATCACGGTGGCTCAGTGGTAGAGCTCTCGCCTCGTGAACGGAAGGTCGTGAGTTCGAGCCCCGCTCGGGCCGGCCGCGTCAAACCTAAGACGTTAAAATAGGTAGTGATTGCTCCTTCGCCAAGAGCTCGGCATTACGAAGTGAGAGTCACGGGTCTTTCGGATGGGACCTTATAAACGGAGGTCCCGTGTCGCAGCAGGTGTGGCACGTAAAAGAACCCTCACTGCTAAAAGCCATTAGTGCTAAGCATAGGTCTAAATTTGCAGCCCCGTCACCGGTAATAGTGACAGTCGCCGGATAGCTGAAAAATTGCTCAGGCGACTATAAATAAAAAACAAACAAACAAACAAACATTTCATTTTACCACTGTAGCAGCATTTGACTTCGAACACGCGCCGACAGAGGTGAGAGGCTTTGAGAGGCAAAATCACAAAGCCTCTCACCTCTGTCGGCTCGTGTTGGAATCACGGCTGCGGCGTTATGTGAGCAAGTGCGCCAGTTTACTTGCGGAAGGTCGGTGGTCTCAACCCGGGTACATTGTATCTGGGTTCTCTCCTCCACCAACAAAAACTGGACGCCACCAGATAACTGAAAAATTGTTCAGTGTGGCGGAAAGCAATAATTAATCAATCAATCAACTTCCACAATTTCAGAATTATCCACAACTACATCTGGGAATGCTCCAAAATATGGGTAGTCTAAACAAACAAAAAAGCCCATATTCTTTTGTTTTTATACAAAACATGTCTTCAAACAATTTCAAAGATTTTTTTCTTAATTTTTTCCAGGTAAAATAGCTTTGATTTTGATATTTAACACATAATAGTATTACGTCGACAAGCAGCTTTGCAGATTTCCTCAAATCGCGATTTCGTTTCCATTCCCTAGCCTTAAATCATTTGATGTTTTTGCTCTGTCCTCTAGTCCATTCTTCTACGTAGTGAATTTTGCGTTCATCGACCTACACATCTTTCATTATTATTATTTTTTGAAATCTTAAATACAACTAATAGTTGTTTTAACTAACGGCAGGTTTCACAATGAATATCTATTATACATATCTTAATTACCTTTCATTAAAGCAGTATCAACAATTTCCTCTTTAAGTGGCAGAGGGACATAATCATACATGTACACGACGGACACAACTGTGTTATCAAAGAAAAGAAAATTACAATCATCAAGATGATTCTGGAGCTGTCAGCTCAGTTTGTTGTGAGTAGTATAGCCCGTCCTGATAGGTGGTTCAACTGAGTGCACTTTTTCCGTCCCGATAGGCGGTTCAACTTAATGCACTTTTTTACATGAATGTACAACGTATGTTAAAGCAATATAAGCTGTCAAAATTGTTATTTTGGGGTCCTAAAATTTAATCGAAAATTTTGTAAACATCTACCTTCTAATACCTGATTTTATCGATTAAACTTTTGACATGTTGTATTTTTTGCATTAAATGCAAAAATGTTCGACAGTTGAAATTGGGTCTTCCCGTACCTTAATTTTCCCGACATTATTTCCGTATGCAATGACCTAAAGTTGAACTCATTCGGCAAAATCAAATGCACAAGCGCAATATTTCCGGTAAGCACGAAAGATGTCTGACACGAAAGGTTCAAAGCGAGGGAGAAAGCCGACTTTGGAATTTTGCGTAATGTTTCGAGCGATCCCTTAAAACCATCATAACTAAAAAACATACTATCATAACTTAAAAACATATAACATCGTTAACAATGCCAAAATAATGATGGTAACTAGAATTTTATCTCACCTCGCCGTCCATATTTTAATGACCCGGATACAACCCGATCCACCCCGATCAGCATCAGAATCATTCGTGTCAACATCGGTTATCTTCGGGATTGTCGCCGACGATTAATCAGCTGCCATTGTTAGGGTCAAACGGAATGTCGAGGAATATATTTTTCATCACGAAAAGGTGTGTAAACGATGCATAAGAGAGGAAATTCGATGCAGTTCTTTTTTTTTCAATCATATCAACGTTCATTTTACCTCTTTTAATGCCACTATAAAAAATTGCAATTTTGGCAGCTTATATTGCTTTAAAGGTACTTTATACTATCACTAAATACGTTCAAGGTAATCGTTGTAGTTACAGCCTTTATCTGAACAGTATGACTGATCTCCTTTTCTATCGTTGGGGTCCGGGTTAGAATAGGTCCTCATTACCCCTTGCTTGTCCTACGAAGCAAATAAATACACAAGTCCTTCGGATGAGACCGGAAAAAAAACCGAGGTCCCGTTTCACAGTAAATGTCACAAAATAAACACCCCTCCCTGCCAAAAGGACGTAAGCGCCAAGCATAGTCCTAAATTCTGCAGCCCTTCACATTCAATGGTGACATCTCCATATGAGTAAAAACTACTTGAGCTTGACGTTAAACAATATACAACCAACCAACCAACTGAACATTATTTTCACCGTTTTCTATATACACATTAAAATATAAATGTAGATTTGTTCTTGGGTACAGATACCTCAGACGTATCTTCAGATGCCTGGCCGCAGTAATCGGTGATAAAGTTGTATGAACAGTGCGACATTTAACTCCGGACACGACTGTTTATGATGGATTATTTCTGACCATGAAATGGATGATGACCGGTTGCTGTAACTCAGTGGTAGAGCGTTCACTTCGTAACCAGGAGGTCGTGAGTTCGAGCCTCGCTCGTGCTATGGCCGCGTCAAACCTAAGACGTAAAAATAGGTAGGAACTGTTCCATCGCCAAACGCTCGGCATTACAAATGAGAATCACGGGTCTTTCGTCTTGAAAATGGTGGTCCCGTGTCGCAGAAGGTGCTGTCACGGTAAGACATCCTCACTGTTACGGCCTAAATTTGTGGTACTTCACTTACAGCTGGTGACGTCTCAATATGAGAACTGCATGTAGAAATATATGAAACAAAACAATACACGCATCGTACAGGACCATGAGATAGGCAGAATCTCCCAATAGGTAACACATATATAACATGCTTAAAAGTCTAATGATAAATGAAACCATACCTATGAAATTTTGGTCAAACTGGCTTCGATTTGAATGCAATCGTGAGGACATCTATTTCTCCATTATGAATTTCGTCTACCCAAGTTCACATTGTTCTGGATGGCGGTAGCCCAGTGGTTAGAGCGTTCGCTTTATAACCGGGAGGTCGTGAGTTCGAGCCCTGCTCGTGGCATGGCCGCGTCAAACCTAAGACGAAAAATAGGTAGTTATTGCTCCTTCGCCAAACGCTCGGCATTTAGAAGTGAAAATCACGGGTCTTTCGGATATGACCTTAGAAACGGAGGTCCCGTATCACGGTAGGCGTTGGCACGTTAAAGAACCCTCACTGCTACGGCCCTGAGCGCTAAGGATAGGTCCAAATTTGATACAGCTGGTGACGTCTCAAAATGAGTGAAAAATTCTCGACGGGACGTAAAACAAATAAACAATTAATTAATCATCGTTCTGGAATGTTACATGAAAATCCGTAAAAACATAGATAATTTTCTCAATCATTAAAAGGTTAAGATAACGAACAATGATCGATCTCATAACTCCTATAAAGAATACAATATAGAAAGATGAGCAAACACAGACCCCTGGATATACCAGAGATGGGAGGTGCCTAGGAGGAGTATGCATCCCCTATTCAACAGCCATACCCGCCATGAGTCTATATCTTGAGCAGGTAAATCGAGGAATCCGTAGTCAAAATGAGTGTGCCATGAACGGCCTAACAATTGGTATAAAACACGTCAGAATTTGACCCATTGACAGTTTTTGCATAATCATTTAACGATTAACTAAACACCAACGGTCAATGAATAGGCGGATCAAATGTCTAAAGTCGTGTAAAAATATATTCCATATAATTAAAATTAGATCCTTTGATCCGCTCACTGTAGCGATATATGTGATCGGATCAAAGGAACTAGTTCTAATTAGATTGCAAGATATCAAGACATTTATGACAGCTGCCCGTACACATCCGGATAACTTCGGATTTTTTTTATCCTGTTATGGATATAAATTCTGACATCAATACTATTTTCTTCACCCTCAAGTTTACATGGTCACGACGTAAGCCATATTAATATCATGAGCACTAATCGTCCCAATTAGTTCTAGCAAGCGCATACCTGATTATCGACTGTCAGTTTAATGAGTGTATTATGGAAAGTGATGAAGAGATGCAAAAGTGAAAGTTTTCAACTAGTGTACACCATTCTGAATTGCAAAACATAAAATAAAATTATCAATTGCTAACATGTATTATCAAGCACTCTCAATAATAATCAAGTTCACGGAGTAATAATTTAAAAAAAATAATACTTAAGTTAGATTCCGGGAATATACAGTGACGTCACCGTCAACAAAACCGTCTAACTGACGTCTGAAAGGCACACAGGCTCTCAGCGTTTTAAATATAACAATGGAAAATTTGTCTCCCTGTAAACAAAATATTCACATGGTATATCACGCCGCCATCTTGGTTTTTTACCAGCTTCGTCACGTTGCTGGCATTTTCAGTGGAACGTTTAATTCAATATAGAATAATTAGCTCCCAATCGTCTAGTAACAGCTCTGTCAATTTAAGTATTTCTCCCACCGTCCTTGTGAACTGGAACTGGAAATGAACTCGTAAAATCCAAATCAGATATAATTAACCGTCAGATATCATCTACTGCTTCTCATGCGAAAAAATGGTAAAGAGAGAACGGAAGTTGAAATCATTATGGGATAGCCCTTTTTCCATCAGTCAATAAAATCAAAAATAGTATACTTAATGGTAAATTTTGAATAGAGAAGTTTTTGCGAAGAAATGGATCTTGCACAAATCGTTTGGTATATACTATATACTTTATTTTTATTGCAACGTTAAACACGATCACTGCGGTAATTTTGTCCGTAAAAGAGGGAGGCATCAAGTTAGATACTGTTATCTTGTTCAAGTTACTACAAAATTTTTAACAAGTGGAACATGAGCCACATCACTCACCTGAGTCAACTTGGTCCGTATTTAAAGATTTTCCCAATATATTTGCTTGTAAAAGTTTGATCCTCAACTGTGGCCCTACCCTACTCCCATGGGCCGTGATTTTAACAAAATTGAATCTGCACGATGTCAGAAAGCTGACAAGTAAATGTGAACTTTTCTGGCCAGTGGTTCTTCGAAAGATTTTTAAAGATTTTTCCTATATTCTCGCATGTAAAAATTTGATCCCCTACTGTGGACCCACACTACCCCCAAGGAACATGATTTTATCAAACTTGAATCTGCACAATGTCAGGACGATTAAATGTAAAATTAAACCATTCTGGCCAAGTGGTTCTAAAGAAGAAGACTCCCTGCTCTGCGGCCTGAAGTGCCGACTTTGTACTCCTTCACCGGTAAAGGTGACGTCTCCATATGAGTGAAAGATTCTCGAGCGGGAGATTAAACAATATAAAACCAGCCAACCATGTAAATGGGTAAATGTTAGTGCACTGTATTACAAGTATGTTTTCGGCTCACCAGAGCTTTTCTGAATATCAGATGTCTGTCTCCTACTTTTTCTCATTTTTGACACATTTTCCATCAAAATCCCGGTCACATCTTGGTAGCAAATCATCTTTAGATCCTCGTGCTTGAGACAAAGTTTGCTTATGACGGTATGGTAGGTCAAGATCCCGACCAATCAATCATACATTACACAAAGTTTGCTGATAAATTTAATGTAGGTCAATATCCTGATCCAATACCATCAGACATTTCAAAAGTTTACTTGTGACCCGTGCATAAGTCATGATACTATACCAAGGTCACTTTCACGATGTCAAGATTAATACTCTTGGTTGTTGGTGAGATGGTTATTTTACGTCTCGTCGAAAAGTTTTACACTTACATGTATATTGAGACGTCACCAGTTGTAGGTGAAGTATCACAAATTTAGGCCCATTGCTTAGCGTAGCAGCGAGGGTTCTTTAACGTGCCAACACTTGCCGCAACACTGGACATCGATCAGTACGGTCATGTCCGAAAGTCCCGTGATTGCCGAGTGTTCGGCGAAAGAGGAATCACTACCCATGTTTGTAAACGTCTTGCTTGACACAGCCATGGCAGGGAACTATGGTCTAAGGTTTGCACGTGTATTTAAATCCCCGTGGGGATCCGGGTTGTTAGAATAGTTCCTCAGTACCCCTTGCTTGTCGTAAGAGGCGACTAAATGGGGCGGTCCTTCGGATGAGACCGCAAAAACCGAGGCCACCTGTGACAGCAGCAGGTGTGGCACGTAAAGGATCCCTCCCTGCTCAGAGGCTGTAAGCGCCGAGCATAGGCCTAAATTTGCAGTCTTTCATCGGCAATGGTATCTTCTCCATATGATTGAATATTCTCGAGCGGGACGTTAAACAATATTTAATCAATCAATTATGTATTTAGATGAAAGGGGGTAACTCTTGAATAAAGGGGGGTAATTCAAATATTGCAATAAAAAGTCATTAATATGGAAGAATTATTTTAAAACTTCTTAAGAACCAATGATCTGATTTTAATTTTGACCTGTCTCCAGTTCATTTTGTTTGTCCTCAGGTTGTACCTTGGTCATACTTTGATTTATACAAGATATAAACTTCCTGATGAACAGATATGCCACAGCGGGTGTGTGACTACTAAAGGTGAAGGTCATTCATGAGGCCAATTTCGTCATATGATTTGGGACACTGTTCATAAATGGTTTAAAAGTCATTTACACAGTTTATGGCAATGATTAATCAACCGAATTGTTAATATGTCCAACCAAATATATTCCATATTCCTTACGTAATTCTACAGGTGATTGGATTGAATTTTGTGTTGGTGGATCAGTGGATGTGGAATATAATGCTCAATGAATGCTCAAAATACAATAAAAGTCACTTTTCTGCCAACGTGGCGAATTCTGCCGCATGAGATTTCCTTTCTCAATGAAAATTATGCAAAATTCCAGTTTTATCGTTTATTTTTGTTTGTCTGTTTTATTTATAGTGGCCTGATCAATTTTTCAGCCATCCGGCGACTGTTCAGTTTTATCGTGTTTTTGTTGTAAAATTCAAATGAGGTACATGTATCTAGTGTTTCACACTGACGTTTATGTTGCTAACTAGATTTAATTTTACTGTTCTGACATAATAATGGAAATGACTATGAATAATCGATGTTATGACGTGGGACTATAAATAATCAATGTTATGACGTGGGACTATGAATAATCGATGTTATGACGTGGGACTATGAATAATCGATAAGTCGGGATGAATCCTCAGTGTTGATACTCCGCCGTATTTAATTATCCTTAGTAAGAGTTGCATGCCATTATTACGTCATAGTGCTCCCGAGTGCACTGTCAAGTTTTAAAGTTAATCTCAAAACATATCTTTTTAGATTAGTTTCTAATTTGTGATTGTTTGACTGAAATGAATTACTTTACTAAAGAAAAGAAAAACTGTAGTTTGGTATTATGATTATATCCTTTATATGTATTTAATTATTCCTAAGGGTTGTTTTATTGTGTTATTATGCATGGTAATCATTTCATTACATACGGCGATAAATTTTATTCTGTTCACATGTATAACGTATGTTCACATATATTTTATTATATTATCTGTAAAGCGCTTTAGAAGACGCAGGTCAATAGAGCGCTATATAAATGTATTGAATTACAATTAAATTACAATTACTTCCAAAAGTGCACTCCGTAGAGAAGGTTTGTTCAGCGACATTTACTCCCAAACTCTGGCATAGCGATTCGCTCCCGACCTTGTTGCACTTCCAGAAGTGACCTCACCATGCATCCAGGCGCTCTGACAACATTACTTACGATCTGAGTGCACTCAGTTGACCCTAAATATGCACCCAGTTGACCTGCCTATCCAGACGCCTTATACTGCTTAAACATTGAACAGACGTGAATTCCCTTTACCCAAGGATGGCATGTACCAAGTTTGATTGAAATTGGCCTGCTGGTTCTGGAGAAGATGTAAATATTTACGACGACAGCGGCGAACAACGGAAAGTTTTGATCAGAAAAGTTCACTTGAGCCTTCGACTCAGGTAAGCTAAACTTAATTTATTGCAGTAATCTTGTTCCGTAATACCCATTTCTTGTAGTAGCAGTACTTTATTCTGTTGTCATTTTCTGTTATATCCACTGAAAAAGTGGCGTGTGTCCAACACTTATTGAAATGCTTTGGAAATTAACTGTGGTGGTATGCTCCTCGTCGAAATGAAACGGTTATCACATTTCTGATTGACAGTCTACGGAAGTATATGAGATTTATCAAATACACAGATGGATTCGAATGACCATCTATGAGTTTGATCAACCTGATATCATTCCGTAGGTGGTCAGTAACGAGCTTAATGACTGCAAACCAATACTTCCCTATTTGGTGTTGAATTCACTTCCTACAGAGTTTAAATTACAGTAGAAATGTTTGATTAACGCAAAACGAATGCAAACAATGTAATTCAAGAGATCAAATCCAAAGAAGAAAAGAGTAGAAACGGAAGAAATAAAAGATACAGACCACGTTTTTTTGTAAAGCCCTGATGATATTCATTGTTATAGATTTTGATTTTTTTTTTTACACTAAACATGTCATAATGTCGTAAATACGGAGAAAATACAATTATACGATAAGCTTCCTTTTTTGTTGTTTATTTTACTTTTTTATTTATTTACTTTTCTATATAAATGTCCCCGTGGCCGAGTGGTTAGAGAATCGCGCTCAATATCAAAAGGCCTCTCACCTCTAGTCGGCACGGGTTCGATTCCCGCTCGAGCCGAAAAATGTGAGGAAGTTTGCCTGTTACTTTCGCAAGGTCGGTGGTCTCTTCCCGGGTACATTGTATCTGGGTTCTCTATTCCACCAATTAAAGCTGGACGCCACCAGATAACTGAAAAATGTTGAGTTGAGTGTTGTAGAAAACAACAAAAAATCAATCAATCTATATAACTGCACTTTACCTCGAATGCAAAATAGAAGAGAGTACAGCGCGTTTTTCGATACTGACTTGAATATCTGCATTCAGACAGAAGACATGCCTTTATTCACTCTGACATGTCTCGATTTAGATAGAGATCATACCGTTATTGAATAGCTTTTGGAGAATACTGCCAGAGTTGGGTTTCAAAAATTTGCGAAGTTTTCTTTAATCCAATAACTCCTTTATTACATAGCTAAACTATATTTCAGTTGTTTGTGTTGATAATATATTCATTGGCTTGTGGGGCCTCCGTGGCCGAGTGATTAGAGCATCACGCTCAAAATCACAAGACCTCACACCTCTAGTCGGCGCGGGTTCGAATCTCGCTAGCGCCGAATTATGCGAATCTCGTTCGCGCCGATATATGTGAGAAAGTTTGCCAGTTTACTTTCGGAAGGTCGGTGGTCTCTTCCCTTGTACATTGTATCTGGGTTCTCTCCGCCACCTACAGAAACTGGACACCACCAGATAATAGAAAAATTGTTGAGTGTGGCGGAACACAACAAACAACCAATCATTGTCTCGTAAACTTAGGAACTGAAGCATTAATGACAACAAGAAATGAGTGTGTAGAATACTAGTTCTGCAAGTTTTCAACGTTCATGAATCGATCAATGCTTTAATGCTTTAAATTGTGAATGACGAATGACGATTAAATTGTAAATCAGAGTTGAAATATGACAAGAATTAACTTTTACCAAACGATAGCTGGTACTCCATTTTCTATATTTAGTGCAATAACATTAACTCGTACCCGGACCGCTTCGGTTTGGATACTATTATTTCATAAAAAGGGTAGTCATGCTCAGGTATTGCTCGCTGAAATTCTCTATATTATTACAAACTAATTACTGTATTCAGGGTTATTTTCGCCCTTCTACACTTGCAAACGGTTTCATCATATTTTCATTTCGCCCAGACATATTTGAGTTAAAAGGGGTACTGTATAAGAAAACTGTTTCGCCCAGTCTAAAATTCACACATTGATAAAGAGCGGGAATGAAGCGAAAATAAAACGGGGCGAATATTTCTTTGTATACAGTATTAGTTATAAAGGTATATCAAAATATGGCTTTATTAACACTTGATTTTATAATTTGATTGTCTGGATTTAAACAGATATAACGCCTTTATGAATTATATTAGGTTGTTCTCTGGATTCAGACAGCAGTTCTAGTAAAATTGACCTCCATCATTTGATTGATTGAACTGAGAAAGAGATTATGTCTTTATTAACACGAAGAGTTTCTTACAGCAAATCGAAATCTGACAGCTTGAAGAGATCATTTTGTTTTCCAAGATACGCTTTCCATATTGCTTATATGATTGATTGATTATATACTGTTTAACGTCCCGCTCGAGAATCTTTCACTCATATGGAGACGTCACCATTGCCGGTGAAGGGCTGCAAAATTTAGGCCTGTGCTCGGCGCTCAGGGCCTTTCAGCAGGGAGGGATCTTTAACGTGCCACACCTGCTGTGACACGGGACCTCGGTTTTTGCGGTCTCATCCGAAGAACCGCTCCATTTAGTCGCTTCTTACGACAAGCAAGGGGTACTGAGGATCAATTCTAACAACCCGGATCCCCACGGGGTCCATCTTGCTTAAAGCAATATTAGCTGTCACTTTGGTGTCGGAAAGTTTTGTTGTAAAATTGTGATATAATATTTCAATGAAAGAAAAAAATAAGGTTTATAAACTTCTGTTATTGATTTGCCTATTCCTAGGCTCAAAAGGAAGGAAACTTACTTTTTATCTCCTGTACAAAAATTGTTTTCTTTATAATGCTATATATATGTAAAATCGAAATCTTTATTTTGATAAAATCTGAAACTTTAACAAAAATATTTTCAGATTTAGAGCTAATAATTGCTGTAAGGTGTAGAATTTTGTTGCATTTTTATTTATACAAAATACATCTTTTATCACATAAATAGACAAATGGTATCAAAGTTTTTTGAATCACATGTTTCACTTTATATGTAAATTTCTGGCCGGACGCTTGGTGAAGAAACAGTCGCTATCAATGTTAAACGTCTTAGGTTTAACGCAACGAGAATTGAATCCGAAACCTCCCAAATGCGACGCATGCGCCATAACCACTTGGCTATCACTTTCGGTATGGATCACATGAACCGAACTTAATGTGGCACATTCCCTTTATAAACTAACAGAAGTGTAATTACACCAGTCTTTCGGCCTCCATTTTTCAGTTGTTTCTGTGTGCAATCTCAATTTTGAAACTGCATTAAAATTCTGATCATAAACTTGTAACAATATCCTCTTCAAAAGTGTGCTGAAATAAAAAAAAAAAAAAAAAAGGAATATTTAAAATAGCTCATAAAACATTATAAGTTACTACAATTATCATGGAAAAATCTTTGGATATATATATATATATATATATATATATATATATATATATATTCTCTAACACACCAATGCACGTGGCTACAATGTGATGTTTATGAAATATACACACTGTTTCTGGTGACTCCGTGTTGATTTCTGATTTCGCGGTCTCTTCTTTATGTGATTTCTCGTCAGGTTCCTCTTCATACGGGTTTTCCACTTCGTTGGTTTTGTCATTTCTATTTTCTTTCTCATCGATTATTTGCTGTCTAAGTCCTCCAAAACTTTCACCGTGGTCTTCAGCAACCATTCCTTTATCTTTAGTTTGGATTTTTCGAATATCCTCCAAAAAATGGATTTGTTTTTCCATAAGTTTATTTAAATCCATCAGATGTGAACTGAAATTTTCCTGCATAGAAAAAAGCAAAACAAGAACATAAAAATGCATGATCTAGCTAATCATTCGTCGAATTTGATATGATAATGATTTCATATGTTCAAGTATTTGTTGGACTTACGAGAGCGACATTGAGTTTGTTCGTTGTGTCTTGACAATTACAAACCCTTGTCGTCAAACCTCTGCTGACCTCATACGCAGGTACGGTCTCGTGTTCGGCTTCATTGACGCTGATTCAAAGTGTGATATATTAGTAAATAAGGAACATACTTTTGTCATATTTCGTAAATTTACCAAGCAATTTGACAATTTTTGGATATCACCTTCAATATTATCAACCTTTAACCCCTGATTCACATTTAATAATTAACAGACAAACAGTGATATTGTGTTTCGTTATAAATAAAAAGATAATTGTTTACTCAATAACAGAATTATAGTTGATATTTTATATATGTATAACTATTTTATATACTTACAACTTTTTTAAAAAAAATTCATAAACATGATCTAATTATTGGAATAAAAGTAATGGTGTCTAATGTTGACTAAATTACTATTGTAAAAGCAATGAGGATAATGTCCGAATATTCAGCTGTATCACTCAAACAAAATTGTTAAAAATGATCAGCGCCAACAAAAACTTGCAGTAAAACACGGATATAGCGAAGCCTAAGGAATACCGTGCATTGTACTACGCTTCTGTTATGGACGTTATTCGTAATTTGTAACTAGAAATTAATATTTCTATTTTAATCTATGTTTTAACAGGTAATTCCTCATAAGTGTGTTCGCTTTAGAAATGTTTTCCTGTATGTGAAAGAAAATGAAGTAAACCAGTACGTACAACGATAATGGGAAAAAACAACAAACAAAACAAAACAAAGCAATCAGTATTTTTTTTGCAAAACGCTAACAATATATATATATATATTTTGTATACTGTAAACAACTTATTCGCGTGTGAGAAATATTCAGCTTAAAGAGACTTTGCAAAAGTCTTCGCCCTACTCAGGATATTTCTCGAAGCAAATTAGTTATTTTATTTTTGTACTAGGTGTACAATATCGTATATCAGATAATTTTGCTGCACTAGAAATATTCGCTTTTTCGAAGGAAGAGGAAAAGACAAAAACACAATAAAGGATAAACTTTTTAAATGAAATTGTACCCCCCCCCCAAAAAAAAACCCTGAAAAGCTAACACTTCAAACTACCCATTTGTTTAATTAGAAAAATATTCCTGACGCCAAAATTATCCACTATACGATATGGCGAGCTCAAAAATAGTTCACATCGCAAAATTCTTTCCAT
Organism: Ostrea denselamellosa; assembly: GCA_024699665.1. NCBI lineage: Eukaryota > Metazoa > Mollusca > Bivalvia > Ostreida > Ostreidae > Ostrea > Ostrea denselamellosa. The sequence goes on from JAMZEH010000093.1 coordinate 127,108, forward strand.
CGCTGTTTGCGAACTAAGACAGTCGCTAACGATAGTTTGTTTACAATATATGATACGATCATAGTACATGCACAGTTACAACTTCAATCATATCTATACCTTCTTGTTGTAATGTCAGAAGTAAGTCTGTCATATGATGTCGGACTTTGATCTACATTACTGGACAGCAAACATTTCGAGTCGTCTTTCATGTCCGAGTGTGCACTATTTGTATTTGCTGAATCCCCATCTATTGAACCGATATTCACATGATTTGTTTTATCCCCAGAACTATCGGAAATCTTGTTCTTCTCAAAAAACAACAACCCCTTTTTATTTGCATCCATGGCCTTTTCGATAATGGTCGGAAAACTAAATTTCCGTGGCACATGATTTTCCTTAATGGCTATGACCTCCCCGTGCGGTAACTTGGCAATCACGGGCCAGCTGTCGATCTCTTGAGTTTCATCCATATCAATACCGTCCAGAGACCTACTCTTCAAGGCCAAATCCGTCATGGCACCAAGAAATCTCTTTGCTTTCGTCTTACGTTTAGACACGTTGTTTACACACATGCCAGGTGCTTTCTTGTTTTTAACAACATGTGACTGCTGACGAGGGCTTCCGCGTAAGTGGCGGGCTGGACAAGTTGGTGACCATTTTTGAAATTCTACGACAGAATATTTCATTTTCTGTCGGTGCTCTTCTATTTCTTTTAGTCTTCGTTGTCCATATTCTCGAATAACTCGCTAATGAAGAAAATTAGAACCAGAACATGTTGATGATATTATGTTTGGTTTGTAACTGACAAAACATGCATGTACAAGCGGCGATATCATGCTAGATCAGAAATATCATTGATCAAAATCAACAGATATAACGCTCGTAATGATACTTAAGTTTTACAAGATATATAACCTTAGAATATGTGCTCAGAGCAAAGGCTAATGTGTGAAAGTAGTGCGGATATACAAATCTTCCGATTTTAGACTGTGTATTAATACTCTACTGTGCGGGTATTTCTACGTTAATTCTAGGGCAACCTGAAGAACTTCCTGTTACTTGTAAGTACCATGCTATAAATGGTGCATTTTTTCCGCCACCATATGACTTTAATCGCTGTTTACCGTATGAAATTAGCTTCTCCTGAAATATTGCACCTGTACACCGTTACTATGCCGTTTCCTTCACATGACAAAACACAACATACATATTCCAAAAGCTTCAATTCCTATGCCTAAAGTTAGATTACATCTTCTTTTTCCAAAATTTTACAATAAATCATTGGAGATGTTTTCTTTCAACGTACAGTATGTTTATTTTTGTATTTTTTTTTTTTTTCAATTTGTTTAATGATATCTTATTTATACTACAGATTATCAAAATTTGTTATCTTATAAATAATAGTAATCACTCAAACTAAAAGTAACCATAGTTATTTGTAGTATGAATTATCATTATTTATGAATTTATGCTAACTTTTTCTAATTCATAACAAGGTCACCTACCTCGGCGTCTGGGTGATCTTTGAGTGCCTCTAATACGTCCTCACGAGAAAGCACGAAGAGTTCCGAATAACCTACCGATTTTACGTCAGCAGTTCTCCTGTACAAGAAAAATAAATAAGTTGGACGTTCCTGTTCTGTTTGAGGGAAGATCTGTTTCATTTGCTATCTGCTGTTTCTTTACCTGTTGATACCGCCATCTAAATTGAGTATTCCAATTTCTCCAAAAAAATCTCCTGTTTCCATTTTTGTTAGCACTGTTCCACTCTCACTGTAAAAGATAAAGATAATTATATGAAATAAAGGTCTTTTTAAAAGGTTCTGATGTTTTATTCACTACCTGTGCATAAAAGACAATAGACAGATTATGTCATCAGATAAACTCTGTGTATTTCATTGTAAAATACAATCTCTGTAGCTTGCATTAAGAGCTCCGTTGTAGCCCGCATTAAGAGCTCCGTTGGAGTCCTTTATGCCAATAAAACAATGCGAGTTAATGGTACATTTCATCGATTTAGCCAAGACCATGTTACAACTACAGTTTGGTTTGTAATACTTGAGCATTTGAGGAGAAACATTTTCATTTGAGGCCTTCTCATCGATACATAACTTTTATGGATATTCACGTACCTCTAACAATGGTCCAGATAGACATTGGCAAAAGTAAATAAATCGAGAGTTTATGGGCCACGAAGCTCACCTGAATCAAATCATACCGGAATAAATACTTAAAAACTCATTTGGCTCCGTATTGGCTCCAGAATCATGAACTAAATTCGAAAATGCACATTTCTTAAGGACACTTGTGAGCAGGACAAACAAAAACAAGGTTAAACGAGGTACCAAGGAATATTAAGAATCCACTGAGGAACGGACACGTCCGCCGTGACCCCTTTATCTTGGCGAGGTAAACGAAATAACCCGAAGTGAGAATAACTACATAAGAAATGAACTAACAAATTGCAAGAGACATGTCAGGCAGCATTCAACCTGAGGGCAGGTTATATGTACAAATAAGATAATCATACCAACCATTGAATTTTCGAGATGTTGACTTTAAACGATACTTTTAAAACCTCCTTAACATCAACTAATTTGTCAGCATCCTGCTTGGGTTAAATATTGATCATTCACAGAACATGTTCTCGCATATCGAGCCAGTTACACACATAAACACTATGAACAGGTGATAATAGAGTAATATTTATATATACACGAGTGTAGCAAAATGGATTTGACAGAATTGTCCATGCTATTTGAATTATTACTTGCTCTTGCTAAAAAGAACTTTTTTTAAAAATTAAAATCAGGACCAGCAATATATGCAATGCACTTCTGCGTTTGTTATCTCTGTCTACACTGTTTGATTCACTTTCACTTATCAAATAAATAAACTTGATTGATTCTATATTGTTTAACGTCCCTCTTGAGAATATTTCATTCGTATGGAAACGTCACCATTGTCGGCGAAGGGCTTCAAAATTATTTTTCTATGATCGGCGCTTATGTCCTTTGAGCAGAGAGGGATCGTGCCACACCTGCAGTCTCGGTTTCTGTCGTCTCATCCGATTGATTGTTTGGTTTTTTTTGTTTTACGTCCCGTCGAGAATTTTTTACTCATATTGAGACGTCACCAGCTGTAGGTGAAGTACCACAAATTTAGACTTATGCTTAGCGCTCAGGGCCGTAGCAGTGAGGGTTCATTAACGTGCCAACGCCTACCGTGACACGGGATCTGTTTTTAAGGTCATATCCGAAAGACCCGTGATTCTCACTTCTAAATGCCGAACGGGGATCCGGGTTGTTAGAATAGATCCTCAGTACCAATTGCTTGTCGTAAGAGGCGACTAAATGGGGCGGTCCTTCGGATGAGACCGCAAAAACCGAGGTCCCGCGTCACAAAAGGTGTGGCACGTAAAAGATCCCTCCCTGCTCAAAGGCCATAAGAGCCGAGCATAAGCTTAAATTTGCAGCCCTTCACCGGCAATGGTGACGTATCCATATGAGTGAAAGATTGTCGAGCGGGACGTAAAACAACATACAATCAATCCATATGAGTGAAAAACTCGAGAGCGGGACGTTAAAGCAATATTTAATCAATCAATGCTGGGCTTTAGGCGAAGGAACAATCACTATCTATTTTTCGTCCTAGGTTTGATGCGGCCATGGCACGAGCGGGGCTCGAACTCGCGACCTCCCGCTTACGAAGCGAACTATCTAACAACTGAGCTACCGTGACCGGTCCATCTCATCCGAAGGACCGCCCCATTTAATCGCCTTTTACAACAAGCAAGGGGTACTGAGGACCTATCCTAACCCGGATTCCCACGGGGAAAATAAATAGAATGCCACACTGTCTTTTTTCTCTCTATCTGAAAATTGTCTCTTTCAATGTGATTACGTTTTCATTATAAGCTTTCTTTTCCCCATAAACTCGTTCAGTTATGCAGCGACATTTGAATCAGACTTTCCCATTTTCTAGATTTAGTTACCCTACAACTGGTCAAGCATTTCGATTGTTTTTCTCGTCTTCAACCTATTTAACTATTGACATATCATGAACATTGCCCTTTGAATTTCTTTTCGTTTTTAGAATTTTCTTTAATAGAATGTGGATAGGATAGGATATCTGTTGCAAATTATTTATCTACCTTCTAGTGGTATATTCTTTTTCGTTCATTCTCATTTTAGGTATGACGAATACTATATTGACTTATCAAATTATCAAGGATGATAAAATGAATTTAAGGAGCACGTCTCTTATTTCATAAAAAGAGCCCTTTGTGCTTTAAACATAATGACTTACTCCCATATAATTATATATACAATTGCTCTGTGTGTGATCACTGTAATCACTGTTTAACCCATTTTTGTATCTAAACCCCCTTTTATATTTTGTATGCCCATGTTATTTTCAATTAATTTTAGTTGTGTATATTCATTGTGCAGTTTCAAATAATTATGTAAAGCGCTTTAGAGTAATTTAATTATATTTAGCGCTATATAAATATTATAATAATAATAATAATAATTACATAAAAGTAATTGGTAGTCGCGTGTTTGGTGTACGTACATGATTTGTGTAAATCGTTCTGATGTAATGTTAACGCACCTGATAATTTCCACTAAACCATCTGCTATGATAAACATTTCCCTTGCCACTTCGCCCTGGCGACATATCAGGTCTCCTGGTGTGAAAATGTACGCCTTCATCTTCAGCACCAGATCGTGCAAGAATTCCGGCTGACACTCTTGGAATATTGTCACCTAAATGTAAAATGCACGATTTGTTACTCCCGGACAAATTAGTCCAAAATTGCTACCTATCAACAAATTAGTATAAGACTGTTACCTACAAACAAACTACACAACTGAACAAGATTTATAGATGAAGATTTTTCTTCTTTTCTATTTTACTTTTACATTATAGATGATGGGTTTTTAATCATATTGAAATAATGTTGAAATCGAAAGCTAATTTGCATTTGTGGAAGATTTTCTACACATAACAATTTACATAGTAAAAGTTTTGAAGAATTTTGTTTCCAAAAAAAATGATACTCAAACAACAGGGTTCTTATAATGAATATTCATAACGGTCACCTTTTTAAGAGTTTCTAAGTTGACATGAATTGCCAGTTCTGTTTTCAGCTTATCGGGTAACAAACCCAAGGAGTTAATGTCGGATCCCTTCATTCTGCCCCTGAAATACAAACATCGAGTGTGAGGACGTGAACACCGATATACGATAAAACACGTTTTTAATGACCACATTTATAGCTAATTCACTATTACTGTGAAGTGATATTCATTCCCGTATAAGAGGGAAAGAAAATAACGTTTGGTAATAACGAACTGTGTTTCATTGACCCTTGAGGTTCGTTATAACGCTATTTAAAGTATACTCATTTCTTTTCGGACCAGCGATCATTGTTCCAATGTAGCATTGACAAGTCTACAAATTTCACCTTTGAACTTGCTTCTTAAAAGACTTTTGAACGTAGGAGACAAAAATGTTGGCTCGATTATTGTCAACTTCACCTTTGAAAATCAATAGCTTACGATGTTGGTGTTTCATAACCAATTGTTAGGCCATTCTTTGCATACTCTTCTTTACAATGGGTTACTCCGTTTTCTTGATCAGATAGAGGGCTTATGGCGAATGTGACCGGATGCTTACCCCAAGGCACTTGATCCCACCTGTGGTGTGTCCAGGGTCCGTGTTTGTCCTACTCTTAATTTTGTTTTCTTTATAGCAAATATGAGATTGATTTACATTTTTCAAAGAAAATTTTCAAGGCCACTTGGTTTCTTTACAAGAAACACACTCAACTGCACAAGATGGATGAAAATGGATAAACGAATGGAATTCAGATATCATACTTAATCACAGAGAATCGAATAATAAAGGTGTAGCCATTTTATTTCTACATAACGTTGAAGATATTAAAACATACATATGTCAATGCAGGTAGGTTTCTACAGTTTTTGTACAACTAGATAAAACAGAATTTATTTTGTACAACTAGATAAAACAAAATTTATTTTGTACAACTAGATAAAACAGAATTTATTTTGTACAACTAGATAAACAGAATTTATTTTGTACAACTAGATAAAACAGAATTTATTTTGTCAAATGCGTATGCACCAACTAAGGGTAACCCATCAGAACAGAATCAATTTTTAAACAACATCTTAAAGCACATGGAATAGGAGAGATCTCAGAATCTGATTCTAGGTGGCGACTTCAAAATTACATTGAAGTCAAATTTAGATAAGAGAGGAGGGTGTATTGAAGGAAAATCTAAATATAGAGACAATCTTATCTCTTCAATTAATGATTTACACCTTGACGAGAACAAAATTCAAAACCTCTACTTACCTTGTCCATACGTAATCGTACCACCTTTGAACACGTTTCTGGACATCAGGGGGAACGTTGTGCATCCTCATATATAACTTTGCTCCATCCTACAAAGTATGAGGACAGTAAAACATTAAGTACAAGTTGTTATCAGTTTTCGTGTGAACATAAAACGCACCAAGGACTATATTTAATTGTCATTCATGAATTTGTAACGGTAGAATAAACCATTACAAAAATATGATATATCAATGATAAATACCAATACAATGGAATAAATGTTATAGTAGACTTGAACACGTGCTAACTTCATGTCATATCCTAATAACATTTAAAAATGATATCTTATTAATTTGTTTCGATTTGTGTTCTTCTCATCAAGCTTCCATACTTGTGCAGGCAGACGATCGTACAACACAAGATACAATTCGTTAAATTTTAAATTAAGTTTGATCGAATAAATAATTCGGAACAATGTCCTGCAGAATATAAGGTATAAATATTTAAGTTAGAAGGATTAAAAAAGATGAAACAAATGTAAAATAAAGATATTTAAGAGCGTCAAGTCAACTGAATTGAAAACAAGAAGCGCGGAGTAAACTACATGCGGTCAGTCGGTGATGGAGAAACAGCGGTCTCCTACCTTACTTAATTTGTAAACGCAATTTGCTGAACACAAAATTCGACAGAAATTCAGAGGATCTAAGAGAAATGACAACGGATAAATGGATAAAGTTGACGTTAAGTTCTAGGTCTGATTTTTGGACGGGGACAACAGCATGCCGTTAGGACTCGTGGTCGTAGCATTATACCGACAGATTTAGACGAAGTACAGGTACGAAACCAGCCTCGGTCATGGCGGTGATGGCTATCGCCCGGAAACAACAGGTTACCGTCATCACAAAGTGAGTCTAATATTAGATTGCCATAATGTAAATATCAAATACATCGTAAGAATTCGCCCTACTTCAGAAGTTGCAGTTTTAGTTGCAGACGGTATTTTGAAAAGATAAAACAACTGAACGGTATGTTGGGTGTTTCTGTTTTATAAATGAAATTCTTGTCTGTGTACAAATAAACTCTCTGTAAATATTCTGATGCGTTTTATTTATTTTGTTTCTGTTATGATGTCAAGATAGGTGAAAGTACCTAGTACAATTGACTCAAATACTTTTGAAGTGGTGATTGTATTCATACGCAAGAAAAAAATCTTATGATGTTATGGAAAACATTATGACTTCATGTTATGGAAAATTAATTGTTAATTTCGTTAGTAGTGTCATATAACATTGGCAAATGTAAATAAATGTAATTGAACAAATTCTGAAAAATTCTAGGAAAAAAACACGAAATAAGCACGAAACGCAAAGCACATTATAAAATCACATAAACTGACCCAAACTAAGTTATATCGCATAATGTGACTTAAAGTTAAATTTATTCAAAAAGACAAAGGTTCAAGTCTTCATTATAAAATATACATAAATATTTATAAATATCAAATTATCTGCGCCTCACAAAGATTCCTTAGAAACCACCGACAAACTGTCGCGCTGTGAAGGCAGCCATCTTGGTTCAACGGAGCATGTAATTTAGGGATATTTATCAAATTTAAAAATGTAATTATTGAAGGTGAAGTTTGCTACGAACTTCATCACAGAAAATATGTGTAGAATACGCATGTAATGAACATTTCGCTGTCTTTTTAAGATCGACCTTAAAATCGCTCCGACAGAGATTGACGATATATGGGAAATTGTTTGATATCACACAAAATATTACAAAATGCGATAGGCCCTAATATGTGGCTTTTGATTTTATGAATTTTTTTTTTATTGCATCAAAATTTACCCTGTCGTCAATTTTAAATCCGACACGGTGAAACATCAAAGATATCAAACCGCAGCAGATGAAAGATTTTTATTATTTTTTTTAATTTTATTTATTTATTTATTTATTTATTTTTCTTTTCTTTTCTTTTTTATTTGACGATATGCATTTTTTGTACATCTCTTACTGTGTGTAGTTATTAAGATCTCTTAATTGCTATAATAACAAATTTAGTAGAAACAATTTTTATGCAGATGGATAGCGATAAAGTCTGTGTGTGTGTGTGTGTGTGCATATGTGTGTGTGTGTATTTGTGTGTGTGTGTATGTGTGTGTGCATATGTGTGTGTATGTGTGTGTATACGTGTGTATGTGTGTGTATATATGTGAGTATATATATGTGTGTGTGTATATGTGTGTGTGTGTGTGTCTGTGTGTGAGTGTATATGTGTGTGTGTGTGTATTGTGTATGTGTGTCTCTGTGTGTGTGTGTGTGTGTGTGACCGGACGCGGTATTTCAGTGGTTTGAGCGTTTACCGGGAGGTTGTGAATTCGAGTCCCGCTCATGCTTTGGCAGCATCAAACGTAAGACGTAAAAATAGGTAGTGATTATTTCTTCGCCAAACGCTCGGTATGTATCACGGGTCTTTTGGATATGACCTTAAAAAATCGGAGGTCCCATGTCGTGGCAGGCGTTGGTACGTTAAAGAACCCTCACTGCTACGGCCCTGAGTGCTAAGCATAGACCTAAATTTGTGGTATTTCACCTATGGCTGGTGTCGCCTCAGTATGAGTGAAAAATTCTCGATGGGAGGTAAACAATTAAATAATCAATCAATATGTTTTCACTTATCTAACTAACCCGTGGGGATCCGGATTAGAATATATCCCCAAAGCCCCTTGCTTGTCGTAAGAGGCGACTAAATAGGGCGGCCTTCGGATGAGGCTACAAAAACCGAGGTCCCGTGTCACAGCAGGTGTGACACGGTAAAGGTCCCTCCCTGCTGAAAAAAGGCGATTTTAATTATGTCGTCTTGGAAACAATTTGCAAAACATTCACCCTATTACAGCAAGTCCTTTGATTGATTAAAAGATATCGTCAAAACCTATTACAGTAAGTCCTTTGATGGATTAAAAGAGAAGATATCGTCAAAAATTATTTATTCTGAGCATAAAATTGACAACCGGTCGCGCTAGCGCAGTCGTTAGAGCGTTCGCTTCGTAACCGGGAAGTCGTGAGTTCGAGTCCCGCTCGTGCCATGGTCGCGTCAAACCTTAGATGTAAAAATAGGTAGTGATTGCTCCTTCGCCAAACGCTCGGCATTTAGAAGTGAGAATCACGGGTCTTTCGGATATGACCTTAAAAACGGAGGTCCCGTGTCACGGTAGGCGTTGGCACTGCTATGGTCCTCAGTGTTAAGCATAGGTCTAAATTTATGGTACTTCACCTACAGCTGGTGACGTCTCAATATGAGTGAAAAATTCTCGACGGAACGTAAAACAAACAAACAAGTCAGCATGTTGATTTTATAATAACCAAGACGAGAAAAATATGTCATTCAGTGCATAAAGATGGAGATTTATTGAGTTAAAATAGTGATTTATTGTTACAATCATCGACATACTGACTTCTTAATATCGACATATTGATGTTTAGAGAACACGAGTAGCCACTTGAATGTTTCCGCATAAAAGTAGCTAATTTGATATCGTTTTGTCAAAAAAAAAAAAAAAAGACAAAGCATATCGCTAAATTGCGTATTTTCTTTGTCGTCGTTTTGCATGGAATTTGTCGGTATTTTGATTCGTCTATCGTTATTTAAGGGCGGATAATCGCTAATTATTGTTTTGTCGTCTTTTCACCTCAAAATAAAAAAGACGACAGTTGTAAAATGGAGCAAAGCAGCCTCCATAATTTCCGGACGCTGGTTGTCGAGTGGAGGGGGGGGGGGGGGGGGGGGGGGTCCCATACCAAACAATATTATACAAAAGAAATTGCCTATTCTAGTATGTATTTGACCAGACGGAGACTAGAGTACAAACATAATTTGGAGTTCCTCCGGAACACAGCTTTTATTTTGTGTTTTGTCACCACGCTTCAGAAATGTTCAGCAGTGTTACTTTCCGTTTCTCGTAGTTTACCCACACTTCCGGTGTTAGAAGCATGTCTATTACATTTTATTTTTGTTGACTATCATGGAATTGAAATACATAAGTATTAATTTCGGGTGTATAGGGTATATATTTATTTAATGGTGAAATGGAAGTCTTATCAAGAAAACGATGTTGCAGAGTAATTCACACAAGGCTTGGCCCAGCTTTCTAGTCGGCCTAGCCAATGGGGAAGATCAAAAGAGTGTATTAGACTCATTGAAACATTTAAATGAAAATGGTTACGACTTTTTGTAGAATTTTATATATGATTAAACAAAACACAACACCGGTATATAATTTAAGAAATCGTGTATTTTTTAATCTAATTAAAATTAAATCCTCTGATCCACTCCCCTACGAACGCTACACAGTTGAGTGGATCGAAGGATCTAATTTTAATTCGATTGTTTACATCCAAATGTTTGCTTTTTCATGATGAAGCCATTTCCTACTGTTTTGAGTAAATCTCTCGAGGTGTAGTTAGACACTTTAACAACATAATAATCATAAAAATATGACAATTTTGAATCAAAATTATTTCTGCGAAATGTGGTTTACAAAATATTTTTGTTTACAATGTCTTGTATGGACTACGTTGAAATTATGCTTTTAGAAATTAAATCTGTTAAAAGGTTTGAAATTGCTCAATCAAGCTATTTCATGAAGCTTTATAAAGCTATATAGGTTGGTAAAATAACTATGAATGTCATGTGCCAAAATCTTCCAAGTAACAGCCCACAGGTACACCGTTTTATATCGCAGAGTGGCTGATTCTTAGAACATTTCAAGCAATTTTGAACTTCAACACTTAATTTCTTTTGTTTTATGTATGTATGCATGTACCCTCAGACAATCTAATCACCCAGACATTGTATATCTTGCAGGTACTATGATGGTGTACATATATGACATGCTTTGGTCTTGGTGGAAATATGAATGGTTTGCTAGTAAGCTATGGACGTCTGTGAAGTGAATTACTGACCATACTGATTTTGGCAAAACTGTGGAATATTTCTACATAAATGATCAATATATTCATCAAAGACACGGCAGGATGTGATATAACCAAAGCAAAGCAATGTCCGTGGCTGAGGATAAATGCAGTCATATCTACTGAGGTATAGATAATATGCTGTCTGATTTAATCATTAATATTTGAAAATAATTACTTATCAAATAATACTTGTGACATACGTCTTTCATATCTAATAATCGACTTATTTATGTAGAATATTTTAGTACGACTAGTGACTCTTGTAGAACTTTATTTCAATGACTTTTCAAAATTCCAGAGCGTATTTCTGATGAATGCTAAAACTTTTTTACCACTGAACAAAATATATCTGATAGTGATTAAGGTACGTTTCTTTCAGCGACATCATTCTAAGATATATTAATACACAGGAAATCCATGATATGCGTCCAACGTTTGGAAAAAGTGAATTGACTTTTATTTAATGTATCAAGTAATCCAATAATTAGCCCCGTTTACTACCACATCACGGAGTATTTAGTCAGGATTTTTTGTTTTAATTTAAAGCATGTTGGGTATATGTGTTTATGTCTGCTTTGTCACACTCACGTGACTCTAGTGGAGACATATGTGCATTTCCGGATTTATATCAGAACACTGATTGCAAGCAAGTTTCCTTGACTACAATGTATAAGAGAAATCAGATACATGTACTATAAATATAGCAACGTTAGAGATGAAAGTTATGAAAACTCATAGGTTCACAGTTTTATTATGAATTAGTATATGTATTTCAGAATAAGTTCAAGAAATATATATAAAAATAATGATAAAGAACTTTTAGTGAATTTGAAATCACAAAACTTTTCTAAAATCAACAACAATAAAACGTATGACTTTACAATACTTTACACATCAGTTTTGACATCATAGACAGTTGCTTCTTCAAATAAAATGGTAGAAGAAAATATTCATATCTTGTGATCAGTCACCCAAAAATTGTTTTATCAAACACCACTCTGACGCCACGCATAAGTGCTCTGAAGTTGATATTAAAAAGACGGTAGAATTCCTTATTTACAATATCTTCGTTGTCTTTGGTGATAAGGTCTTCCAACAGTCTTTTGGAAATCCATGGGCACGAATTGTTCTCCTTTGTTACCTGATCTGTTTTTATATTCTCATGAAGCAGAATTCATTCCAACGTTTCTACATGAAAAGAAAAAAAATCTCTTTCTGTAGCATTCAATTTGACATTTAGATATATCGGCGATGTTTTATCTGTTAACAATGATAATTTCCATTCTTATGTCGAGTCGTTATATCCCAGTGTACTTGAAATAAAAGTCTCCAAAGAATCTTCCACATCTGCTTCGTACTTAGATATTTTATTGAAAATGGATCCTGGCGGCAAACTAGCAACTCAGCATTATGACAAACGGAATGACATCAATTTCTCTATCGTCAACTTCCCTTATCTATTTGGCAATATTTCATGATCGCCTGCATATGGTGTTTATATCTTTCTACTTATTCAATACGTAGGAGCTTGTTCTACATATGATCAGTTTTTAAATCGAGGCAGGCTACTGACAACGAAGTCGAAGTTACAGGGGTTTGTACAGTCTCGTTAAAGGTCAGCATTTCGCAGACTTTATGGTCGTTATAACGGGAACAGGATCACCAATTTTCTTTGCCTTTCATTCGAGTTCTGCAGTATTTCTATACATATTAATCAAGTTAAATAACTATCATGATGCCATGCCATTAATGCTTGACTACCTATAACATTAACAAAATATCACACTGAAAATTTTTTGATACACAAGAATAGAAGCAGCAGAAAAGAATTGCAGATGTATAATACCAAAAACGAAAAGGAAATGAATTCTCTACCTTGCTGAATTAATCAATAGCTTAACTCTTAACACTGTCTCAGTGCATACCAGCCATTAACAACTTACCATACGTAGATCAGCCATGTTACCTGTTTGTATATATGTTGAATAGAAATATATATCAAGAAAAAATGAAGAAAGTAAATTATATATATATATATATATATATAGAGAGAGAGAGAGAGAGAGAGAGAGAGAGAGAGAGAGAGAGAGAGAGAGAGAGAGAGAGAGTATATAACATCCTATTTCCTGAGACAGTATTTAATCAGAGGGATAGGCTTTTGTTCAGCTTTTGTGCAACTGCTTGAGTTGCAACTGCTTGAGTAGAAATATATACCTCTGCTGTATACAAACCACCTTTTGGAGCGAAGATAAATGAGAGTTCTTTGATATCTATTATGAATTATGTGAAAGAAAATGCCAGACAATGGACTGAAAATGGAAAATAAGAACTTTGTACCTTATCATAATGGGTAAAAAAAATATGAGGAAAATTACAATCATGTATTAGAGATATAAAAATAAAAGTGCGTCCCTACTATCTTCAAAAGTAATAAAAAAATTAGATAAGTCAACAATATTGTCTTTGTTTGTAAGGTCCTTTATTACAACTGTACTTTAAACGAACGTGGTATTAATTCCACACTTGGGAGTCGTACTTATTCTCTAAACAAACAAAGGCAATGTTGTTGACTTATCTAATTTTTAACAGTAATTTTTATCCCACTTCTAGTATATCCGGGGGTCCGTGCTGCCAAGCTATTAATTTTGTATTCCTTATAGGAGTTACGAGAGCTATTCTAGATCCGTAGGTATAGACCACCTGGTGTCTTTATTTTGTTTTGTTTGTTTGTTTTTTTTAATTAGCAGATATTATATATGTCCCTCTTTACTTCCTCCAGAGATCGTGTGACATCTTATTAATCTTAAATAGGTCAACTTGATACACTCATCCATATCTCAACAACATTTGTAATACACACTTCACAATGGGGTGTCCATGTGGAAATTAAACTTATAATATATTATCATATATCAGATAATTTTAAACTAAGAACTCATGGTTCAGGGTCATAGAAATTATGAAGCAACTTTAAATATTTTAAAGGCAGTACAAACCTCTTGGCTTTCCTAAAAGTTGATATCAGTAAAGTTGCTAGAACAGGGTTGCTTCTCTATTGTTCAGCTTTCACAGAATATAGTACTCACACCACTTTTCTACTGCTCGTGGTTTTCTAAAGAAATGACAGCATCGTTTTCTCTGCGTGGACGTTGTTTCCAGCGATGGGAAAGGGTGAATTTTCACATCATCCAAAAGTAGATATTCATTTCTGTGTGTACATCGAATACGATCGCTGAGAGTGAATATTATGTATGAGTATTAATCCCTAACCTTTGACCCGCTCTTAGTATCCGAATACCCGACGCGATCATTTGCTTCCCTTTATCTCAATTGCGACCTTTTGTGCTTCAAAATATATACCTTGCCAAAGGCAATTTTGTTACTATTGTAAGCAATATCAACCGAAAGTACCCATGCTGAACATTCTGTTCATATCGCGTGACCGTTAAATGCGAAGATCCCCGGGAGGTTCCGGATGAATTCGCCACGTCCCTATTATGAAGATGTCAAAGGCTAAAACCTTGGCAATGTAAACAGTAAGGTATGCATTTACACGCTGTCTTTTCGCGAGCAATTAGTTAAATACAGAATCTTAAGATGAATACTAAGATATACGCAAAATATTCATTTCACATGTGATTAATATCTATGTTTGAACATACATATAGCGCCCATGCAGGTAGTTTTAAATTTGCAGGTAGTTTTAAAATCATTTGAATTAATACCAAATCAATATTTATTCCAGCATGCATAAGTGCAGTAGTCGAGTGTGTTTACTGCACAAAAATAATTAAAAGACCCAAAACAACCTCTGTTTTGCCGTCCACACTTCTAACAGGATAGGAAATTACGCCAAAAAGTAGTAAATGCATTTTACGTACTTTTTCCGTTATGCGAAAATCAAAAAAAGGATTTGATATGGATCATTTCGCCATTTACTGACCAGAAGAAGCTGGAAAGCTAACCATTCGTCAATTTTGGGTACTATTTTCATGTCTGAATGACAGCGATATATAAATTAAAACATCTTGTATTCATTTGATGAGTAGCTCCGGTAGTCGTCGGCATGCACTTCCGGTTTAAGGGAAGTTTACAACTTTGAAACCTTCTGGGATGATGGGCGTTCAACTGATAAATTTCGAGAAATCGCGTTCACAAGTTAAATAACAGTGATCCCCTAAGCGCTTCTGTTTAATTATGAATATAACACCAAAAAAAAACCTTTGCCACGGAAATTATGTTTGGAAAGTTAAAGATTTTGTCGCATGTATAATGGAATTAAATAACCAGCAATGGATTGATTTCATAATAGAAAAAATATTATACTTTATTCAGAAAAAGTCAGTGTCTTCTCAAATACTATAACTTATTTTAATACATTTTCCGCCATAAACTTAGACGGAATTGAAAGGAGGAAAATAAGATTTTCATTGGGGGGGGGGGGGGGGGGGATCTGGTTATAATAGACAGATACATCCCACTATGTATTTAGCTCTCCGTACTGGGAGACTTATTGTGAAGTCAGTTTCAAGGGAGAGACCGCTGTATTATATAATTATTGAACAATTATACAATCATTTACGAGGTCAATACGATAATTTAACCTCCTGAGAAGTACAATGTTCGCCATGCCGGGAAGGTCGAGTGAACTTTGAGGGTAGTTAAACATTGTACTTATACCGAGAAATTGTTAATTGTTTTATTATATCATTGAATAATTCAAAACATTGAAACTGGTTGTTTAGAGCCTACTAAACGATACTAGGTTGGCCATCTTTTGTATACAGCGAGACTGCAATACATATTTAAGCGACGTTTTGTTTAAAACCACCTGCTAAAACATGTAGAACTTGCCATGTGATACCTGATCGGCCATCTTGAAATCGGGCTCGATGTAACTTTAATTTAGGTGTTGCTAAAAAGCGGTTCGGAATTTGGAACGGACGACAAAACGGAAACCGGAATGAAATTAAAGAATTAAAATGATTAATGTAGCTTAAATAACACCTAAAATTGGATAAATACGCTTTATTTTAACTAAAATAAGATTTTTAGGAATTCATTTACAAGTGGTAAAACAAATTTATTTTAATATTCTGCACCACTGATTGGATAAGTTCAGTTAAATGTTTGTATAAGTTTACAACACGTTTTACAATCTTGTAATTTCAGCATTGACATGGTGTTAGCGAGCAGTGAGGTTTATATGACCCCGCCCCTCTCGTAGCAGTACGTCTCTGATGCACAGGTATCATATTTACACATAATGCAGTTTATGTGTGTATTTACAACAGGGACTGTGAAACGTATGTATAAAAACAACGATAATTCATGATTTTATCAAATCAACAAGTTGAACATCCTGTGCTTGGTTTGTTACTAATTAACAGATAAGTGATCCCAACATTCCAATTCTAAATAAGTGATGACTTCTAACAGTTTATTTCTGATACAACCACTGGTATCTTATTATTTAGATTATTAATGAGATGACCTTTTCATTCAATTCAAACATAAATTCTCTGTTAGCCTTTAAGTCATTTCATATATCATGAAATAATTGTATTAATTGCTTTTACTAGGGTCACACACCTCGCCTTACATTGTTTCATTTTCGTCGGGTTTCCCCTAGCTTTATCGCTTCGGGTTCAACACACATTCGCAGGATTTCGGTACACGTACAAACTTTCACTTGATGTAAATCGATCCAAAATGAAGCAAACCTTGTACAGAGACCGAACTTGCTCCCTATAAAATGTGTGTGTGTGTGTGTGTGTGTGTGTGTGTGTGTGTGTGTGTGTGTGTGTGTGTGTGTGTGTGATATACGAGGGGTAAAACAAAAATCAAATTCAAGATAAGTTATCTTAAAATTATGAAGTTTGATTTTACAGCAAATTCGATTTACAAAGGTTATGTTTGGGGGACTGTTTTTGAGAAAATTATTTTATATTTCTCAGTGTTATTTTTGGAGGTGGGGAAGGGGTGAAAACCTCTTTTTCATTGGTTAGGTTTATAAAATCGTTTCCTATACTATCAGACAGAAAAAATGTATTGAAATTTGAATGCTTAAATTATCACTCAAAGTCTTTTTCAGTATGTTTACTTTATTTATCTATTTTTACAAAATCACAATCGATGGCAGAGGAGGACGGGATAGAAAATGACAAAGCTGGGAAAGGTGTGTGGCACCCACAACGCTTGCTTAATATTTTTCATAATAAGTTATAATAATTTTAAAATGCATATCTATTAATTTGTATGAAGTATACGAAACAGTGGACTCTCTATAATTTCTGCTTCCCAAGTTAATAATCAGCCTTTTTGATTTTACAAAATACTGACTTCCTCATAATAGTTTCCCTTTTCCATTCCGTTTTGCGTTCCGCTTTCCGTTCCGTTTTCCGTTCCGCGTTTTAGCAACACCCTTCTAATTCAACAACGGTTAATCCAGCTCGTGATAGACGTCATCCTTTTTCAAATATTATACTGCAAGAAAGTCGAAAGAGAGTAGAGACCATTTCATTAAGTGACTACAGATTAATAATCAATCGTTTCAATTTGGAAATTCGGAGTTTATATTCGACACGACGTTGTAGAAATTAACTGTTATCTACATTTCGACGGCACATGCACGTTCTATTTTGCTGAGGTTATTGGATATCAGCATGTGCGAAAGCACAGAATTATTTGATCACGTGATAGCAAAACCATCAGGAAGAGATGGAATGAAGTTACTTTACTTTTCAACGATGTTTCTGAATATGAAAAGATACATTCATTTATATATATATATATATATATATATATATATATATATATATATATATATATAATATTCGATATGTTTCCGCACGAAAACGTTTTTGATTATACTTTGATATCAGAGCATTATTTGTTTCACATCAAAAACCCTTTTTCTAATATCAATGAATGGCTCTATGATACGAGTATACAAAATATAAAAAAAATATATAAAAATACTAAGCGAAAGCAAAATATAGCAATATTATGTTTTATGACAATATTTTGGGAGGAAAAGAAAGTGTTGATTTTTCCTTGAAAATTCTCTGAATCGTTTTTTCTTCATGTACCAAAACATCTAATATAAACTACATAGCTCTATATCACGATCACTGCATCAAGACAACCCAATTTCCGAATGCTAAACGTTCTATTGAATAAAAAAGACTTACGTCGTTATCACATGACAAGTGACTCACCAGTAGTCGTTCGAACTCTTGGCGGCTAGCATTTCTGTTATTTATCACATTTCCGACCTGTCCTGCAAGAAATACAATACGTATCCATTAAAACTAAAAACGCTTGAAAATGGTACTATTTTATTACTTTTTAAAAAAAAAAAAAAAAAAAAAGCCATATACTGTGTTTTTCATCACGTACATATGTATGACAATCTATACTGTTTTTGGAATAAAAGATAGGCGTAAGTCATATTATAAAATTTTCTATCGGATTTGTAAATGCCACAGCAGGACTACTCACCGACAATAGTAGCGAAAATGAACACCCCTATCAGATAGCTAACAATGACGAAAACGTACCTGAAAATTGATAACAGAGAACATTAGAACGTAGGAAAATTTCACACACTAAAAGGTGACAACAAATTCATCTACATTTTTAGTACTATACATGGCCTTTGTAAGATTTCACAGTACATTGCTAAAACAAAAACATCTGATGTCCATTATACATACATAGGCTTTAAATTGTTTTACTCTGTATGAGAGAGAGAGGAGGGGGTATCTGTACCCGTGGTTTAGATTGCTCCACGATATCTGTTTTCAGAGCATACAAAGCTTGTCAATTTGAAATTATTTGCACTAAACACCATTTCTGTGTCATTTTTCAAATGGTGACTTTGCACCAAGTATTACAAGTCATGTAATTCTCGTGTATCTTTGGTATATTTCTTAACACTGCAACCACTATGATGGTACTGATCAGAAACAACACTCATGCAACACAAATCAAACGTTAAAATGTGCAGTCGGAGTGAGAAAATAAAACAAAAATGGAAACACTACTTGCTATTGTAAAAGTAAAACAACTGTACATAGCAAATACAGGGAATCCTTGAATTGCAGCATTCGAATTACTTACGCACGAATTGATAATTTTTCTCTGCAAGAAAGAGAATAAAAAGTTAAGATTAATGCAGGCTGATAGTGATCGGAGCCCTGTATTTACTTTTGACATTTTCGGAATTGTGGTTCACAAAACATAAATACTCAATCGTAAACATTTGCAAAACAAAAATTATCATTGGAAATTCAATCCTTAGTAACTGATATTGAATTCGAAATTTAAACATTTTTAGTTTTTTAGTTGTGCAAAGTCTTCAGAAACAGTACTTGATCTACTTCACTACACAAATGAACTAGAATAAGTTTTGAATCTACATTACACACAGATGATTGCATGTTTTGCTACATTACAGATCTCTTATTCTAGAGGCTTCTCCATAAAAACAACTTTACCCACCCGCCCCACCAAACTTTTGTTTTATGCTGCCCGTGAGAATAATGATTATGTAAAATTAATCGAAACTACAAAACATGACATTTGCTTGTTGTTTTGGCAAATTTACGTTTCGCAAAAACGTCGAACCCTTATAAACACACATGTATCAAGCGTTAAGTACCTTGGCATCTGTCTTGCATTGACAACTAACTCCATATTGTTATGGAGTTTCGGTTCATAAACGTGATAGGATTGTTAACTGAGTTGCTTTCAACTGACTGTTACAAGGTCCAAAATGGAGCAAATCATGAAACAGCAAGTAAATCCCAATAGAAAGCTCAGACAATTAGCAAGGAATTAGTAATTAAATTCTAATAGGAAGCCCAGACAATTAGCAATGAATTAGTAAGTAAATCCTAATAGGAAGCTCAGGCAGTTAGCAATGGAATAGTAATTAAATCTAACATAAAGCTTAGACAGCAATTAATTTGTCAGTAAATTCTAACAGAAACCTCAAACAATTAGTAATGCATTAGTAAAAACTCTAATAGGAAGCTCAGGCAGTTAGTTAGTAGTGAATTAGTAAGTAAATCTAATAGGAAGGTCAGGTAGTTAGCAATGAATTAGTAAGTAAATCTAATAGGAAAGTCAGACAGTTAGTTAGCAGTGAATTAGTAAGTAAATCTAATAGGAAGGTCAGGTAGTTAGCGATGAATTAGTAAGTAAATCTAATAGGAAGGTCAGGTAGTTAGTAGTGAGTTAGTAAGTAAATCTAATAGGAAGGTCAGGTAGTTAGCGATGAATTAGTAAGTAAATCTAATAGGAAGGTCAGGTAGTTAGCTGTGAGTTAGTAAGTAAATCTAATAGGAATGTCAGACAGTTAGTTAGCAGTGAATTAGTAAGTAAATCTAATAGGAAGGTCAGACAGTTAGTTAGCGGTGAGTTAGTAAGTAAATGAAAGAGTGACGATAACGAAGAGTGAACAATAAATCTCATGGGAAGCTCAGACAGTTACAAAATGCTAAGAAAAGTTGTTTCTCCATTTGGCCCCTGATTCCATCATGAAGGGAAGTAAATTAAATTTAAACTCTCTTTCATGTTTTTGAAATATGAAATAGTTTTCATATTCTTGAGAATAGGTTTTCAATGATTTCTATACATCTTCCTGATGTATGCACTTAAGCTCCTTTGACATCTTTTAAATATGACTGGTCGCGGTAGCTCAGTGGTAGAACATTCGCTTCGTAACCGGAAGATCGTGAATTGCTCGTGCCATGGCCGCGTCAAACCGAAGACCTAAAAATAGGTAGCGATTGCTCCTTCGCCAAACGCTCGGCATTTAGAAGTGATAATCATAGGTCTTTCGAATATGACCTTAAATACGGAGGTCCCGTGTCGCGGCAGGCGTTGTTACGTTAAAGAACCATCACTTATATGGCCCTGAGCGCTAAGCATAGTTCTAAATTTGTAGTACTTCACCTACAGCTGGTGACGTCTCAATATGAGTGAAATATTCCCTTTGGGACGTAAATCAAACACACAACCTTTAACTCTATATCATGATTTTTACATCATGTGGTTTGAATTTGACAGATTGTAGAAAGGTAGATTTTTACCGAGATACCTCTCCATTCCTAGGTGTAGACTCGTCCCTAATTTTTAACCCAGTTGTGACCCCATCCGGAGTTCAAGAATTATGATTTGAACAAAATGAAACTACAATACAAGCGGGCATATGTTAGTTATTGCGCTGACAATACCATTTTTGTAGATTATTCCTATATAGATGAATTGATCCCTAAAACTCCAACCCATGCCGTAACACCATTCATATTCCCGGTGATGATGAAGTGAGAAATTCTAAGATCTGTGTTAGTTCTAGTAATCTGGATATATAGTCACTAAGTGCTAAGTCATCTACACCTGGGAGTATTCATAACACTTCACTTAAAAGACAAATGAATTTCTTTTACCAAAGAATACCTTGCGGAAAGCTTTGTTCAAACTGACGTGACTCCACAGAAGAAGGGAAGACAACGGACAGAAAACCTCTCATCAACTTGTAAGCAATATAATTCTTATCTCAATCCACTAAAGGGCCACTCAGCGTTACAAATCATCAGACCCAAGTTAATTTGATTCTGTTTTTCAGAGAATGAATTGTAAGACTTTGTTTAATAACGCTACATACGATTTGCCACTACAAATTTTCAACCGATGCATACTTGTTCATTTCATAGCTGGCAAAATGAAAACATTATTCATATAATGCGCATTGTATTCTCAATCTCAATATGCAGATACTGAACTCAGGCCTCTTTGACGAATGATTGATGGATATGTTTGATCTTAGTCGCAAAGCAATTTCCTCTCATCAACTTTTCTCACAAGGAAGCAATAGAGGCTACGATTTAAACGCCCTAAATGAGAATATTATGATCTGTTTGTTGTGGATAATTCAATTGTAACAGACCAGGCATGATCAACAGAAGTTGATATTCCTTCATCTGGAGCGTGGGTTTGTGAATAATGTCACTACTTCTAGAAAGTAGATCTACAATGGCTCGTGGAATTGATGAATAATTTTCGCACGACTTCTATACATTTTATCTGGCCTAATTTAAATAAAAGTCTGAAATCAGTGAGAAATTTGCCGAACAAAATGATACTAGACTCGACATACAATCGATGACTTCATTTAGTTAAGCTCCGTCTGCTTAAAACGTTACCCAAATTAGTAAGGCAACTCTACATTTCTGTCAATTCACATCGAATTACGTTCTGCCTACAATTCATCACACTGTTTAACAGTAATGGACAGAAATTGAACCAGTTTTCTTAGTGTGAAGAGAATCTTCGATTTGTCTGAAGTTCATTGTTTTATTGTCAGCCCACTATTAATGGCGCCACTTCGACCCGGTAAATAGTGTCAACATTCCCGATCTGATAGGTTGTGAACGTGTAGGATTTGAAAAGAAGATTCAAAGCATGATTTTGATATATTTCTCTACAACACTTTGCAGTCACACCGTGTTCCTGTTCTATTTCAAGATTAGGTCGTGGTTTCATTGTGCGTTGTTGATTGATTGATTTTATATTGTTTAATGTCCCGCTCGAAAATCTTTCACTCATATGGAGACGTCACCATTGCCGGTGAAGGGCTGCAAAATTTAGGCCTATGCTCGGAGCTCAGGGTCTTTGAGCAGGGAGGGATCTTTATCGTGTCACACCTGCTGTGATACGGGACCTCGGTTTTTGCGGTCTCATCCGAAGGACCGCCCCATTCAGTTGCCTCTTACGACAAACAAGGGGTACTGAGGATCTATTCTAACCCGGGTCCTCATTGTACGTTGTACGAGGAATATGATCGTATAAGGATTCTATCAAACTGATATAAGTATTGCTTTATCTGCTTAAAGGGTAGATTCATATGCCTCATAGTTAGTTCCTTCATATGGATCATGTGTAGTTTCACTTTCTTTTACAAGGTGCGTTGTTAGTTTCACTTTCAGAAATGTCCGAGTAGCGCAGAAGTAGAGCTCTCGCTTCTCACCGCTGCGAACAGAGTTCAATACCTGTAATCGGCAGTGGTTGTAAGTGAAGGTGCGTTGTGGTTGCCCGCTATGACACGTGGGTTTCCTCCGGGTATTCCAGTTTTCTCCCACATAATGACCCCCAGCGCCAACATCCGTGCGCCAAAGGACCCCATTGGAAGTAAGCTTTCGAGCGTTCATGGGTTATGCTTGCTATTTATGTATGTATAAACGAATAAACATTCAGTTATCACAGTATGGTAAGGAACGTGGTCCTGACATCTCATTGCACTGTTTGGTTATTTGCATCAGAAGTTACTAATGTTGATAAAGTTGATTTTGGAGATAAAGAATGTGTATGGCTACAGTTTGACGAGAAATGCTCCACGAAGTCATCGGATGAGGTAAAATAAAAGTGATGGAATATCTCAATCTAACTGAAATTAAGGTAGCAATGTACGTGAGCGGATCAAAGAATCTAAATTTCACCCAATTGAGAATATCTTAACATATTCGGGAGACTTAGATTTAGTGACAAAAAGATGTACAGTCTGACATAAAGTAAAAAAATAATATTTACCCCTTGGAAGATGGGAGACATAAATCATACATCTTGTCATTTTTTCTGTCAACTTTGACATTAGAATTTCTTTTGTCTAAATCAAGTCACAAATCAGTGGGGGTGCTCTCTCTCTCTCTCTCTCTCTCTCTCTCTCTCTCTCTCTCTCTCTCTCAACAGCATATGGCTTCCTGATTAAAATATTTACATTTCTACATAAAGAGAACACACATTATGTTGGTATTTACAAGCGTACACGCAGACCGGTTACATGTGCACAGAGAGTGGTTACATTCGTACGTGCAGAAAGTGGTTACATTCGTACGTGCAGAAAGTGGTTACATTCGTACGTACAGAAAATGGTTACATTCGTAGACATAGATCGGTTATAGGAGTTAACGGTTACATTCGTCACAAGGAGAGCGGCTACATGCGTACATATAGAACGGTTACATGCGTACACATAGAACGGTTACATGCGTACATATAGAGCGGTTACATGCGTACTAATAGAACGGTTACATGCGTACACATAGAACGGTTACATGCGTACATATAGAGCGGTTACATGCGTACTAATAGAACGGTTACATGCGTACACATAGAACAGTTACATGCGTACACATAGAACAGTTACATGCATACACATAGAACAGTTACATGCGTACACATAGAACAGTTACATGCGTACACATAGAGCAGTTACATGCGTACATGCAGAATGTGATTTCTTCTTGATTATTCTCTAATGAACGACAGCTGTGATTGTCAGGGGTAACATATGGTTTACAATAATGAAATTTCAGCGTAACAGAGAATATTGATGGATGTGTGAATAAATCAATTATTTCCTCAATCAATCACCATTCACTCAGAGTCTATGGTATAAACAGTTAGAAACAGTCCATGTATTGATAACATTAGTTACAACTGTATATATGCTTACTATTTACAAAGATATCTGCAATTATCCCTGATCTTTTTTACAACATGGCGGATAAAGAAGTAGAAAACCAATTCTGTTCATCCTGTTACAGACCAAGTAGTTCGGACCGAGATTAAATCTGCAGCAAACAGCTTGATGAGGTCAGATACAGGACAATTAAATGATTCTTTATGATATTTTACAGTTCAAATTAGTTTAGTTACATTGCTTGTAGAGAGAGTGCGCGCAAAAAAAAATTCACGATTGACGAGGGACCAGTAACGAGGCTCTCCATCAGATGCTGTTGATCAATATGAAATAAGTGCACTTCACACAAGTTCTGTTTTACAGAGGCAGTATATGACCCCCCGAAAATCTCCAAATTTTCCACATTAGTGTCACAGGAAGAAAACAAGATTATGTATATGTTCATTTTATAACTCTTTTATGAAAACAAAAACCATTTACAACTTTCTTTTCTCTGACAATAATCATTTGTATGAGCTTTCTACATTAGTTCTAAAGAGAGGTTTATGTCCCATTAATGGGTTGCTTTTCAATAAAATTTACAATTTGGAAGAAAATAAAATATGGCTCTGGAGCTTCGAACTGCCATCTGGTAACAATAATGCAGAGTTGTAAAGTATTGGTAAAGATCAGGGCGGAGTCAAACGCATTGTGTTGTTTTTTGTTCCATGAAAATAGCCCTGTGGGGATCCGAGTTGTTAGAAGAATAGATCCTCAGTACCCCTTGCTTATCGTAAGAGGCGACTAAATGGAGCTGTCCTTCGGATGAGACCGCAAAAACCGAGGCCCCGTGTTACAGCAGGTGTGGCACGTTAAAGACCCCTCCCAGCTCAAAGTCCATAAACGCCGAGCATAGGCCTAAATTGTGCAGCCCTTCACCGGCAATAGTGACCTCTCCGTATGGGTGAAAAATTTTCGAGCGGGCGTTAAACAATATATAATCAGTCAATATATTCCATGAAAATATGCATCAAATAGTACACAAAAATATCATTTCAGACTTACTTTTGGGGGTTTTGTTTTATATGTATATTTTGAGGTGGCTCAATGATATAAGTTCTTCCTTTAAAGACAAATCTCTACAAATCCCGACCAATACCCCCCCCCCCCCCCCAACATTAAATACAAAAGGAGTCTGTCCTTTCCTGTGATGTTTCTTGTTTTCTTTTGTAGTTTTAGACGGTGTGCAATGAAAAAGTGAAGCAGAAGATAACTAATAGCGATCAATTCCATAACGAATATAAAATTATGAGTGGGGCAAACATGGAATCCTGGACATACTAGAAGTGTGGTCAGGTGTCTAGGAAGCGTAAACATTCCCTGTTGATCGGTCACACCCGCTGTAACATACACCAAATTTAATATCTTGATTAATCTTTTTTCAGATTTAATAGCTTGATCTTAACATATTAAGTGCATGTCATGATTTTACAGGTCACAGAAGCTCGTAATTAAACAAAGAAATGTGACTTCCTTTTTGCCCGAGAATCAAAAGCAAACTTATCAACTTTATAGATAACTAGTGAAATATCGATCCCCGCTAGTAGCTCCATTCAATCAACCTAAAGCGGTGTTGACGGGGTACGAGCCCACCCCCCTGATTTTTTTCATGGTGTAAAGTGAAACTTCCTATGAACGTTCAAAGATCATTGAAATGGAAATCGGAATTTATATGTTTAAGGAAAATGTGGTCTTTTTTAAAATTCATTTTGTAATTAATTGTGTGTTCAAGACACACTGTAAATATAGGATAGAACAGATTCCAGGTTTAAATCGGTACGACAAGTGCATACTGAAGCAAACGCATTGCAGGTTCTTATCTACAGTACCATGGTACCTATGCTGTCTAACGTTCTGCAGTCCTTCACTTCTAGTGTCTAGCTAGAACAAAAAAAAACCAGGCACTAACAACTGGTAGCCATTCTCGGTACGGATTTCAACTCCTTCATACAAATTGTGACAATTATGATCACATACCTTTTTCAAACTTTTAATACACGGAGATTGAACAGGGTATCAGGAACATAGTTCCACACCTTGACACTTTTATACTTGTTTTTTTGTGGGGACTAACCTAAAAATGATTTGTATAACTTATTGCGGCAACAACGAATACGAATGACTATTGATTTCCAAGGCCTGAAATAGGTGTTACGATTAGACCAAAGTCGTGTTCTTACTGGTAACTTGATGATAAATGATTAAATGCATCGTTTAGTGGACAGTACATATATACATCAATCTTACCAGTGTGACAGTACAAATATACATGAAAAAGGTCAAGATAACTAACAGCATTCAATTTCGTAATTCCTATAGAAAATACAAATTAGAGAGATGGTATGAAACACGCCAGACAGCAGTTAACATAATGGTAAGTTGTACTGGCAAACTATATCGTTATAAAGACCATACAATTTGTGAAATGCTGACTTTAGATGAGACTGTACAAACCCCTGTAATATCAACTTCATTGTCAGTAGCCCGCCTCGATTTAAAAACTGATCATATGCAGAACAAGCTCTTGCGTATCGAATCAGTTGGGAGATATAAACACTATATGCAGGTGATCTCAATAGTGTGATCATTGTAAAGATGAAAATATATTGCGCAACATTTCTAATGTTAGATTCATAACTAATTGTATGTTCATATCAATGGTTCTATTTGTGTCATATTTCGGGGACAGCATGCCCAGGGGTGTTTGCATATCAATGTGATTAATCATGGACCTATTGTTCTTGAGAAGATTATTAAATGTTTTCCATCTGCATGTAAAATTTGATCCCGAATTATGGACATACCCTATTTCAGATGGGCATGATTTGAACAAACTTGAATCTACACTTTGTCAGAAAGCTTTCATTTAATTTTTCATTTTTCTGGGCCAGTGGTTCTTGATAAGATTTTTAGAAGACCCCAATCTAGTTTTTTTTCCTTGATTATCTCCGTTTGAAGGAGGCATGACCTTTTATTTGAACAAACCTAAATCCTCTTTACCCAAAGATAATGTGTATCAAGTTTGGTTGAAGTTGACCCAGTGGTTCTGCATTGAGAAGATGAAATATGAAAAGTATACAGACAGACGGACGGATGCCGGACAAAATGTGATCAGAAAGGGTCTCTTGAAAACTCTTTCAGCTCAAGTGAGCTACGACACTAGCTCTTAAGATGAAGATATTGAGAAAAATATTTACTAAATACCTAGACATTAAACATTTAAAAAATAAAAGGAAGGAGGAGCACTGTGTCCACAAACATTCTGTGTTCTGTAACCAAAATTTTATTTTTAATGTAATACGACCATTTCTCTAAGGCATGCCCAATCAAAATATTCAATTTTGTATATTATTTCCTCTCTTTACTTTTAATACTTTCAATTGCGCAGCTCTAAAAATATAATCAACTTAATAACTTCCAATTTTGGAATTTTGTTTTACATATATGTATATACTGATTAAAATTGCAAATAGCAATATTCTAATTAGCTATTTATATATGTAATATATTATACGGGTAAGCTTTTATTTTTGCGTTGGCGATGAATATGAAAGCTATTAAATGGCAACGGAATACAATCTAAATGTGAACAATAACCTCATTATACCAGAATGTTCTACAGTCAAGGACTGACTGCAGGGGAAAATAAAAAAAACCGTGAAGGTTTCTAAATAGTTTGCTTTACATAGTATGTACTACATTAATTCCTGGAATCCTTTTATGCTTGCAAAATAACCTTGATGTTATCAAGACGTTGCGGCCGAATTTAATGCTTGCTTTTTGCCGTCAAATGCCTTTAGCAATTAAACATACAAAGAGATTCCGAGTAATATTTATATAATACGTTTAGAAAAAAAACGAAAATCAAAATCCGAAAAATAGCTACCATAGAAGTGTAATATTTAATGGCTTGCTATTTTAATATAATAAAGTTTAAATAAAACAGCTTATTCATGCAATAGCAACAAAATGTATGATAAAGCGATAAATTAATGCAAAATATTTACTCTTCGCCCCCTGGGTTTCTGACTTAGAGTACGTCCTTAGTACCCCTTGCTCGTCGTAAGAGGCGACTAAAAGGGGGCGGTCCTTCGGATGAGACCACAAATACAGAGGCCCCGTGTCACAGCAGGTGTGGCACGTTGAAGATCCCTCCCTACTCAAAGGCCCTGAGCGCCGAGCATAGGCCTACATTTTGCAGCCGTTCACTGGCAATGGTAACGTCTCCATATAAGTGAAATATTTTCAATAGGGACGTAAAACACTAACACGGTACCATATATAATCTTATTTCGAATATAAATGAAACAAAAATCTTACAAACAGGGACCTGTCATTTGCAGGATACATAAATCTCCTTATGAGTTCCTCAAATACTTCGTATTATTACCCTTGACTTATGATGATATACATATTATTACCCTTGACTTATGATGATACATACATTATATAAAATGCATTCATTTTTGGTCACAAAGCACCGACTTTCTATTTCTAGAAATAGCTTGAACTGTAGTACTCATCATTACTTCCCCATCACAATCTCTCAAACTCATAGAACAACCCAATAGCCCAATTCTCCTAGCTGCAATAGTAATCTTTATTATATATATATATATATATATATATATATATATATATATATATATATATATATATAATCTAAAGATCTCGAAGAATAGTGATATATAATCTATAAATTACTCGTACAAAGCAAGCGACTTTAACCGCGCACAGATGAAATGAGCTATTGCTTTATATTTAAAGGACTATGGATCGTGATGACCGTGAACCGAACTCACGATCTGCCACTCGATCATGTGACAATGATGTCATTATGACGTACATGGACAGTGAACGTAGATAACCATGGTAATCGATGAGCTGAAGTACAGAGCTGTTAAGGCAATGTGGTGGGCGTTAGTGATTTATTTGATTTCTGTTACAATCATGGTGTCATGATAGCAATGTGTGTGTGTGTAAGCGTGTGTGCGTACGCGTGTTTTTTCCCTGAATTTCAATGTTTATATTACTTTACATGAAATAGCAGTCTATTGTATTAAATGGACTATAGCAAAGTCACAAAATATTCTCACTAAAACTATCAACAGTGCTAGGGAAAAGTTGCTGGCGTTGCTATTGTAAACAGTAATGGGAAATGGGCCATATACATAGCCAGACCAATTTTAAAACTAGTTTTCGTCCAATAACAATTGTGAAATATGTGACAATCGCGCGTTTAGAACTAGAAACATTAAACGATTATTGTTAAAAATTAAAATTTTAATTTAATCCTTAGCACCTATTCCTACCCCCATCCTTACCTCATTATCTTACCAAGAGGTAGTAAAAAATGAATTTTTTGGTGTTGAAATTACATCAACAACAAAAATGATCGATCAATTCCTTACTCCAGGCACGTGTAAAACAAACATCAGAATGTTCTATGGGTATAGTTTTCTCGAAGATCAGTTGATAGGGAAAAAAACATGTAGGAAATTGCAAGACTATCAAGTAAGCTGAGTGATATTGTAATATATTGAATGATTTGGTTTACATGTTGACAGGGCTTCTGGAATCAAACAGGTGTTCTACTGAGTGAAATGTTTTGTGGGGTGATGGTTTCTGATGTAGCGCCGATTAGAAGGCCTGTGTTATTGATCGCTCGTCATTTCTTACACTGTCTCATCCGATAGAGAACTCGCAATCAGTAATGGAATACACAGGTTAACGAGGCACAAAGATTTCTTTTCCTATTAAAGCGTAGATTTATTGTTCTCTGAGGACAGGTTTCGGCAAACATAATGATGATTATAAAGGGCACTTAGAGGCAACATCCAATTGTTAACCTTCTCGTATATTATTAAAGTAGTTACTGATCTTGTAGAAAACATTTTTTTCTTTGGTTAATTCAATCTGTATCTGCGTTTGTATTATATTTATCACGGACGATAGAAACTGGACGTTATATTTGTTGCTAGGTTAGATAGTATGATTGTTTGATTGATTGATTGTTTGTTTAACGTTCCGTCGAGAATGTGTCACTCATATTGAGACGTCACCAGCTGTAGGTGAAGTACCACAAATTTAGACCTTTGTTTAGCGCTCAGGGCCGTAGCAATGAGGGTTCTTTAACATGCCAACGCCTGTCGTGATATGGGACCTCCGTTTTTAAGGCCATATCCGAAAGACCCGTGATTCTCCCTTCTAAATGCCGAAGTTTGGCAATCGCTAACTATGTTTACGTCTTAGGTTTGATGGCGGCCATGGTACGAGCGGGGCTCGAACTCACGACCTCCCGATTACGATTCGAACGCTCTAACCACTGAGCTACCGTGACCTGATGCGATGAAATCAGGTTATGTAAACCTAGATTATACGGTAACATAGTATACAGGGTTCTCGCTTCGCAATCGAAAGTTCCATCCCTGATCCTGGTGCAGCGTCAGACGTAAGACGTTTAACATACCGTTCCGTCGCCAGGCGCCCGACATTAGACGAGAAAGTCACGGGTGTGACCTTATCTCGGAAATCCTGTATCACGCTAGGCGTTTGCACGATAAAAAAAAATCACTTGCTTCTATGGCCAGCCTTGAACGTCAAGCATAAGTAAAATTTTGTGGCTCTTCATCGACAGTTGATGACGTCGCTGTATCAGTGAAAATTTCTCATAAAACAATGTACATGTAGAAAAAAAAAAAAGATCAGTAACATGGGTTGTTGTTAATAATATGAAGTAATTTAAACCTAGATACTGGTGATTCCTGTAATTCAGTGGTGGTTATAATGTTATACAGTATGATGAGTCACTCGTCCGTTTGCCGTTTGGAGGAACTTTGGCACTTTGGGTGACTTCGTTTCGTACTTGAATTTGAACTCGGGCTACCAAAACTGCAATCGTACGGAAAAAGTTTGAACACTTGTGACATATTGTGACATTTAAGCTAACCCTGTCGTCTACAGGGGCTTGTGTGGTAGCGATATGGCGGTCTTGTAATATCACTTCCTGTGACAGAGGGCCTCGGATTTTGCGGTCTTATCGGAAGGGCCGCTCCATTTTGTCGCCTCTTACGACAAGCAAAGGGCTACTGAGGACCTATTCGAACCCGGATTCCCACAAAACAGTACGCAACAGAGTTCCCCTTTACGTTTCAGCTTCTCTAAAATGACAAGGTCAAGGTCCCATTCCCAAGGTCACCTTCTGGAAGGGGGGGGGGGGGCATAAGAAAAAAGTTGTACTTGGAATATGACTAAGATTTATATCAAGCCAGTAGATAAAACATGATGAGTCCATGTCCTCTGCCGAGGAAACCATGAACGGTCCGAGATTATACCCTTTACTTAACCAAGATGATTTGAGCATGGGCACTTTGAGAGGAAATGAAGTTTAATAGAGAAAACAAAGATTATTAAAAGTGACATAAATCTTCCTGTCTCGAGTTGGATGTGAAAAATCACAATGAAAGTACTCAATATTAGCATAGACATACATATGTAAATGCGGGAATTTGTTTTTGATCAGTTCAATACCCTTTTTAAGTAACTACTGTACTGAACAAGCCATTTTACCATTTCATAGACTCTTACGTGGTTGTTTGATTAGCATTAATATCGTTATTATGTCACGTCATGAAACCCATTTTGTACCATTAAATTTTCATATTGACCGTGCTTTGTCAATAAAAACTTATACCATTTCGATGATTCTATTTTTCGATATAACAATGAATTTATCATAAAGATTGAATTTGTATTAATCATATGGCTATTTTTATATTCTACCAAGCTGTGTAATTTGAACTTATAACAAATGTGTTTGATCATTGAAAATAACATTAAACAGCATTCAGAATAGCTTTTCTATACTGATTCTGTACACAAACCTTCCATGTCGCTCACATTTTTTTATTTTAATGGAACTGATCTGGGTTTGTCAAATACAATTCGTTGGCTTATAATGCAGAACATCTTTTATTTCGGACTAAGGTCAATTATGATAATCATTTTGACAAAGCGCACGCTACATAATATAACAGATATAATCCAGATGCATCAATTTGATATTTTACTATGAAGGAGTCAGCAATATACATCATACAGGAAAATGACCAATCACTAAACCTATAGCCACACGTGAAAAATGACCAATCACTAAACCTATAGCCACACGTGAAAAATGACCAATCACTAAACCTATAGCCACACGTGAAAAATGACCAATCACTAAACCTATAGCCACACGTGAAAAATGACCAATCACTAAACCTATAGTCACACGTGAAAAATGACCAATCACTAAACCTATAGGTACACGTGAAAAATGACCAATCACTAAACCTATAGCTACACGTGGAAAGAAAACTGTAACGAAGTTAGTCCTATTCCATATTTCTCGGGGAAACAAATGTAGATAGATAAATACATGTATCGATTTTTGACTTGTAGATTCATGTGTGAATTAAGGCTGTAGCTTGCTTACGTTACCCAACTGAAATCAGTTTCAGTCTATATGAAACCGAGTTATAAAAGCAGATTTATAATGTAGTTCACACATTTCAACATACATCGTTGAGTTTAGCCATTGTAATATGATTTTAACTTCGGCTCTCCCAGTGCACTTCATTTTATCATATTCCCATGATTTCTCAATTAAGTCCTAAACAGTGGGGAAGATTTCTATCGAATTTTATAGGGGTGAATAATGAAAGGTGAAGATAATGAACAGTGATCAATCTCATAAATCCTATTAAGAATACAAAACAAAGAAGTGGGCAAACTCGGACCCCTGGATATACCAGAGGTGGGATCAGGTGCCTAGGAGGAGTAATATATTTCAAGATTTGAACGTCATAGAAAATTTACAAGTTATATATTCTATTTCCTTTTTAAATTTCACATCTTTAGTTATTACAACTAAACAACATGTAAGAATATCAACCCATTTTTGTTATATAAAACTTTTATTTATTTATTTATTCATTTATTTATTTTGTATCAAGTCTTTAATGACACCTCGGAATACTAATCATTGACAGCTCCTAATATAATATTCTATTAAAAAGACTGCACATTAGCTGGCGGTCAATCTTCAAAAACTATTATCTCCAACACTGCAGAAAATATCTTAGGAATACTACACGGGGATACTGTACGTAATGCTTCAATGTTATATTCATAACTCAGTTTCAAAAAGATTAAGTATTAAGTAGTAAGAACATTCCATTGTAATTTTATTGTCATCCCCATATCTTAAAAATCACAAATACATGTATTGGATGAAAATATCATTTATGGTGAAGGCAACAGATTATATAATTCATGTTATCTGTGCTGCACATAATACAAATACAAAACAAGAAATCAACTTGACGCATGCGTCAAAGGGATGAAAAAAACACTTTTTTTCTTTTTCGTTTTTTTTTTCCCCTTTCAAAGATGGGACCACACTGACAATTTGCATTTTGTACATCCCTTCAGGACGAAGAAGTCATATGTCATATTAAGATATCTTGATATTGTTATAGTAAGCGAAATTAGATACTAGACACAATCTTACGGAGAATGACAACGATTTTAAAAGGCATATGTATACATGAATATATATTGGTGTTTTCACATATCTGAACTCAGTTCCCCTTATCACATGAAGACCTCTAAAATATATTATTAGTTGTGTACATCCACAAAATAGTCTTGAATCCACAAAATACTGCACACTTTTTGAGCATTTCATGAATAAATGAATAATTAATATAAAGTAATGAATGAAATCAACTGAACCAAAACAAACTCAGTATAGATTAACCATTATAATGTTTATTACATTTTGTATGTCAGTACGCTTTATTTATTTTTAAAGCATACAACTCGATGGCTGATATTAACATTACATTAATTTTGGAAATATTTTTTAAATATACACCTATATCAATCCCGCGGAAACGCGTGTACTGTATCGGAACAGATCGCGCTCTTGCGCGGGCTGTAATAACTATGCTCGTAGAAATTGAGATATTTTGTATACATAGTTAAATAAACTATCAAATTACTCTTCAATGAGCAAACATTATGAGGATGGCGAAGACTGACATATCTATTCCCATCACTTGATATACGTAGCTATCCGTCCGTTATTGCACGCACCCTATTGCGCAACGAAAATAAGATGACACGACCGGAACTATAGATTCTATCCCGTTTATCCGCGTTATCTGGTTCTAATTAATCTAGACGATTTTATGTCCACGTTCTTAACTAACTTTGCATTAGGTATAACTATCATTCTCCGAATTAATGCCCAGCTGTCACAATGTAATGGTATTCATACGACGTCAAGCACGCATTAGATGATTTCCAATTGAAAATAGATTAAACAAATATTATTTTATGATAATTCCTATTGAGCGATGTCTTGAAGCTCTGTGTAAGAAGATTCCCCTATTGCTGAATTTTGAAAGGTTCTATTTAGTAAAGTCAGATTCATCTCTAATACATTATTAGACAGTCAACTTTAGTGCCTCTTATTTCCAGAACGATTGTCCTGTTTCTTCATTGGAAAACCAAAATGATGGGATGTTCTAAATTTTGTTCCCAATCAGGCCGATCTTCTATTAATAAATGTTTAAGAATTGATGAGGAAAGTAAATACGCTTCTCCGAGAATATACCGAACTTGATAAGTCATACTAAATGGATAATGGATTACAAGTCATAATGATTAGGCTTAAAAAACACATCACAAAGGCAAGATACCATTGAGGACTTTGAGTATAACAAAAGATAAACTTCAACTAAGGGTTTCCATGGTTATGATATCACGTGCTTTTCATCTTTATAATGATATGGCACATGACAATTCTTCTAAACTTTATAAATGTTTGAGTAGCGCAGTGGTAGCTTACTCGCTTCTCCCATCTGCAACCCGGACTCGATCCTCGCTATCGGCAGTGATTATATACTATTCAAAAAAGTAGGGGATATTGTATTTTGTGATCAAAATGTTCACATATACAAAGGGATACGAAACCATGTTGTATAGTTCCTTAACGAGGAAGCATTTCCAAAGAAATTCATCACCCAAACACATCAATCACACGCTCACAATCTGCACGGGATGCTACTGATGTTCAAAGGTGTTGTGCCACAAATTTGCATGCCTCTGAATTGGAAGGTTAGAGCCACTCTAAAGGAAGAATTTGAAGAGAAAGCATCAGATTATCAGTTGTTGAAGTCGTTAATGAAATCATGCGCCGTCTAACACAGAATGAGAGGTTACGTGCCCTTGGCATGCTACAGGTTGGCACAAGACAGGTCGCTGTGGCAAGGGCAATGAATGTTTCCCAGTCTGTTTTCAGCAGATTATGGTCCAGACATCGTGCTACAGGGTCTGTTCAGGATAGACCACGATCCGGTCGACCAAGGGCAACAACTCAGGCTCAGGACAGATTCATCCGCACTATTGCCTTGAGAAACCGTCTGGTAAAAGCAAATCAGATAAGGTCTCAACTTCAAAGGTATACTGGGTTGGTAGTGAGTGGCTAGACCATCAGGAATCGACTGCACAGATTTCACTTACACGCCCTCCGCCCTCGTGTCATTCCCTGTTTGAGGAATCGTCACATTAGGACCCGATTCCAATGGTGTTGCCACCATCAACGCTGGGATAATCGCCGATGGAACTACGTAATGTTCTCAGATGAGTCGAGGTTCACTGTGGACTTCCTGGACAGACGCAAGAGGGTTTGGTGCCGACGTAATGAACGTTTCTATGAGGGTGACCCTGACGCAACGAACGTTTCCATTACATTAACGTCATTAGACATGATCGGTATGGGGATGGATCTGTAATGGTGTGGGGAGGCATCACTCTTGCCGACAGAACAGACTTGCATGTTGTTGCTGGACGTGTCACAGGGCAGTACTACCGGGACAGCATCTTGGCACCCCATGTTGTGCCGTTTTCACGTCGTTATGGCCGTCGCTTCATTTTTCAAATTGACAATGCCAGATGTCATAAGTCCAGGATTGTTACAGATTATCTCCAACAGCAGAACATCACCACATTACCATGGCCCGCACTCAGTCCGGACTTTTCCGGACCCAATCGAGCATGTCTGGAACATGCTTGGACAGTGGCTACGCCAACGTCAACAACCTCCTGCTAATGTCCAAGAATTTGCTGCAGCATTGCAACAGGAATGGAATAACCTTCCCTACAATGACCTGGGACGTCTCGTTACGAGTATGCCACGCCGAATCCAAGCTTGTCTGGCCAACCGAGGGGGTTTTACCCGCTACTGACTCTGTTTCACAATGGTGGTAAATTTGCTATGTGACTCTGTGTTGGTGTCGGCCCTTATTCTGGAGAATCTGTCCTTTTCTGACTGTACACAGAGTTTCGAATAAATTGACAAATGTTTCCTTAATATTTTTCTGTTATTTGTTTCCTTCTTGACCTCATGATCTGCATTTCATTGTTCTTGTAAATCCAATATCCCCTACTTTTTTGAGTAGTGTATGTGAGAATGTATGGTGCCCGCACACTTGGACATGTGGGTTTTCTCCGGGCACTCCGCCTTTCTTCCACTGAAATGACCCCCTCACGCCAGTCTCTAGACAGAAACCGGAAATGGGCACCCACTGAAAATAAGTTCTTTCATGGGTTATCCCGTCAATTACTCTCTAAACCGAAGAAAGATTTCTTATCTGTACCCCGTAACACCACCTTCCCACACCCTAACACACACACCCTAAAACAAAATTATAAAAATGAATTCTACTTCATCAGACCTTTCCACACACAGTACATGACGGGGTCTCTTAAACTTTTGCTTTTACCAGATAAAGATTTGTAACGATTCTAAGCTTAATTTTCAGCACATTTCTACATGCTCCCGCCCGGGCGTATGGCCAAATCGGCGTAAAACCCCAATCAATCAATCTGAACCCCTGATTCAAGAGTTCAGTAGATTTCCCCGTTCACGGAGTATCTTTACGTACCTGGTTTAGCGATATGTTCAGGCGTAAAAGTTTGTTTAAAGACATTTCTTTCATTACTTGATTTCACAATATTGGTGATTGGATTTTTACAGATTATCTATTTATTATTTATTTATTGCTGCTATATGTGCACATTGTCTGTTACGTGAACATACGTTACAAACAAGATATGTTAAGATTTACTAAATGACAAACTCGGCTTCAGTCCAGCGAGAGTTTGAATATTTAGCCCAGATTTCAAATCTCCACATACAACGATACGGGCTCATCATAACTATGGCCACAGTGTACATTTATATGCTAAATGAAAGGCATTAAAGAATATTTTATACATTCTTGAAATACAATCCCAATTTATGCCCAATAATGCCCTGCCTTGAAATAAATTATCTTATCCTTGTATCATAGACAATTTTGCCACAGCTCTATACTGTAGCGTTTGTCTGTTACACATAAATGTTCAGGAAAAGCATAAATTTACACACACACACACACACACATATATATATATATATATATATATATATATATGTGTGTGTGTGTGTGTGTGTGTGTGTGTGTGTGTGTGTGTGTTATAAAAATTCCACTATTTTAGAGGCTTCTTCTACATGAACATCAAAATGACCACAGGCGTATGAACAATGCGAGTGGCATGCTTGCTTCTTTTACGTTTTACATTTTTTTTTTGTCATTTTATTCGGGATTCTTACAGTGAGGAATGGCCTTAACAAAAGAGTAGTCAGACTAATGAGAGGAAGAACGTAAGATGTCACAACCGGAACCAGACATCCGACCTCATTTATTATCTGGTTCTAATTAATCTACACATTTTTGCGCTTATTGAATTTCCAAGCTCTCTTCTAACCTCATTATGTTCATTCACATTTGTCATCGTGTTATGATGTAGTCATGTCTAACACTAAATATCAACTTACCAAAAATTCACGAAAAGAGAAAACTTAGAATTTAAGTGTTGATAATACTTTTTTTCTGTTCCGTTTTGCTCACTCAAAATGGTTTCCATGTATATGGTGATGAATGCCTCTCATTTTTGATTGTATCATTCAGGAGGAAAGATGTATTCGGATATAGATATTCCAGTGAAAAGGAAAAATGGTTTAAAAGAATTTTTTTATATTTACATTCTACTTTCATTTCTGTTGGAATTCTCAGCCGTTCAAATATACGTACTATATTTCCCAAGATTCATACGCGCATTTCTCACAACTGCATCGAAATGGCTATCATTACAATTGATAAAGATATTAAACGGGAAATATTGGAAACGTATGTATTCAAAAAAGGAATAATGTTTTAAGACATTCCCCTGGAGTAGCAACGCATTAATGCTAGTCTCTCATTCATGCTAATTTTATCAGATAGCTCAGTGAGTTGAAATGTTGAAGTATTACTACACGATGGACGCACGACGAACGGACAAACACTGATCGCAGTCCGTCTCTGGAGTGACCTAAAAAGACAGATCAATATATTTAATCATAAAACATTGATTTAGTCCTGAACTGTTCAGAGGATAAGATCATATTTTTCACCGAATATGATAACTGTTTCATCCTGTCGTTTCTCGTATTTACAAGGAAATGCATTTCTGATTTTTTTATCTCATAAATAGTAACATAATGCATGATTTTCGTGAAAAGATTTGCGTGCCATCATCAAAGTTTGAAAAGCGATGAAATAGAACTCTCCGAGGCGTTCTGCAACACTGACAAGAGTAAGGCTCTTCTCGTTAGATTTCGTTAAAGACTTTACCATGTATTGTTGAAAACAAGAAAAAGAAGTTTTACTTTTATCAATTTCCATTACAATATAATTACTTGAAGACATAAATGAGACACACGGGATAGAAAACCCCAGTGAAAGGTCTTAATCAACTAATCCTTGTAAATAAAACTTTCATGTTGTTCCCTTTCTTCATTAATGACCGTGAAGCGTGTGACAGCATGGCAAGATGTACAACGTCAATAACGCGCTTATGGACATAAAGAGGTCATGAACACGTTAGTACGAAAGTTGCTCGATATGTCATATGTATTGTACGATATATCAAAAGCATTCGACTTAAATAGTGAAAGGAACATTACATCCCTCCAGAGTATTCTTCGCGGTTTGAAATACATAATTTCATTCTCCGAATCCATTAGGTAGACCTCTGAGGCACTGACTGACGGCTGAGCCAAGGGCTTCTCGGGACTTGTAACAACGACTAGATAAGACGTTTTTAAGATTTGGAAAAAGGAAAAAGTCGCATGGAGCTTGATCTGGAGAGTATGGTGGGTGTGCCAAGACGGTAACCTTATCCGACTTCAAAAATTGTTTCACAAGCTCAGATGTATGTGATCGAACATAAATCCTGACACTGGGCGTCGTTTATGATAGTATTTCTTGAGCTTTTTAGTACAACATCTCGGCAATACCGACCTGTAAGACTTGTGCCCTTCGGCATAGGAATTTGTACGGCTATACTATCAAATGAGAAGAATATGCAATAAAGAACCTTCTTTGTGCTTATGGTTCTTTTGGCAAGTACAGACCTTCTACCGTTTTTAGTTAGTCATATTTTATTTCCAATTTTTCTTACCGGTTTAAATAGTAAAACCATGTTTCGTCACCAGTAGCAATGTTTGTAAATTGTCTTTGATTGAAGTATTCCGAGCAATTGCTTAGCGGTTTGTACTCGTACCCGTTTTTGGTCATCTGTCAATATATGTGGTATCCATCTGGCAAATCTTTTGTATTTTCAAAATACGCTTCAAAAATGAAATGCACCAACGATAGCGATATGCCAACAGCTTTGGCAATATCACGTATCGTGTACCTGCTATCACTTCCAATTATTTCCCTGACTTTTGAGACATTTGCCTTGCTTGTTACAGTCACAGGTCGACCAGGGTTTGTTGCATCTTTAACAGACTATGTGTCTAGTCAGAAATTTCTTTCTCCACCTATGATCTGTCTCATAAGATACCTTATCAGACCCATAAACTTCCCCCCCAATTCAGTAAAAGAAATCGGCATAACCGAATGACTGAGTTTTGTGCGAACTTTTATATAAACTCTTAATTTCTTCAATATTCTCAACGCGTTTCCCAACCATTTTTACAACAGTGGTCAACGACTGGGTCTATTGAAATGACTATAAGTTTAAAACTATGTGGAGCAGATGGCTCGTGTTTATAACATTGGAATAGTATTGTATAGAGCTATTCAAGAGTATCATCATCCACGAAATCGTGCTGTGATACAATACGCATTTCATATCGAACAGCCCTTGTTAACACAAAGATTGATTGCTTGATTATTTATTGCTTTACGCCACACTCAACAATTTTTCAGTTATCTGGTGGCGTCCAGTTTTTGTTGGTGGAGGAGAGAACCCAGATACAATGTACCTGGGAAGAGACCACCGACCTTCCGCAAGTAAACTGGCAAACTTGCTCACATAACGCCGCGGCCGAGATTCGAACACGCGCCGACAGAGGTGAGAGGCTTTGTGATTTTGAGCCCGATGCTCTAACCACTCGGCCACGGAGGCCCATTGACACAAAGAGGTCATGAACACATTAGTAGATACAAAGAGGTCGTGAACACATTAGTAGGTACAAAGAAGTAGTGAACAAGTGAGGAGATGAAGAGAGGTCGTGAACATGTGAGAAGATTAAGATGTTTGTTTGTTTGTTTGTTTGTTTTATTTATAGTCACCTGAGCAATTTTTCAGCTATCCGGCGACTGTTAGAAGATTAAGAGAGTTCGTTAACACGTGGATAGATAAAATAGGTCCTGCAGGTGGAGAGGTCAATGCTGAAGATAACATCAAACAATAAAGCAAACCAAGGTACCGTGCTTATCATAATGCATAATGTATACATTCTCATGGTTAGTAAATGTCAAAACTTTGTTCAAAATACCGTATCACGGTTATTTTCTGCAGTTGTCCATTTTTGCGGATAGGAAAAATCCGCAAAAATAACAATCGCAAAAATTATACATAAGTACACTTAAGTATAGATTACATTGCGCAATATAGTTACATTAAAATAAGGGTGACATGTGACCTAGACTTTTCTCGATGTTCGATGTTTTGAAAGATGATGTAACACTTGTCCAGCTGCCAAGATTTCATAACATTGCCCATCATGAATGGTCCAGAGAGTTCATCCTTAGTATGAATACGTCGTGAATTCTGTGACTTTAAGCTCGGTGTGACAAGTATTTTAAGCACTGGTGATTTTTTAGCATTTCTATGTTTAACTGGGAGAATTAAGGAATTAATTTTCTGATATTTGTGATATTTTAGTGTGTGTAGAAAGCTCGGCGTTTCAATGTACCTATTATAAGTCAGTATTTTGTTAGTTTTCTTTCAGTAATTATAAATAAATTATAGTAATTTTTAAATTCTCTCTATTACTGAATTCTACTCATTATTACAGGGATTTTGACTCATAACAATAGGTAGAATGTAACTACAGAAATTTGAAACGAATAATGTAATTTGCTACCTTGTAGGGATCGAATCGCTAAAATTTCCACCCGCAGAAAATAACCGTCATACGGCATTGAAATGATTTCAACGTACGAAACACTAACTCCTAGATATATTCATTGAGAACACAATCAGTTCGATTTCAAAATATATCGATTGACAAAGAACAAGATCTCTAGTCTGGAAATATGTTTCTTGTATTCTATAAGTGTGTTGAAGTATAAGTAAATTGTTACATATGTAAAGATTATGCTATACTCTCGAATTAAGCAAACGCACATGCGGACAATGATCCCCGGGCAAGTTCTGAAATCTTCAAATTACCTACTACAAAATCGAGAATAATCAGTGCAATGGGGGTACTGATCAAACGTGCTACATATTTTCTCTGTAATACTTTTCAAAATCTAGGAAAGTCAGTACATAACAAGAGGATATACAAACCACACGCGATATTGCTTAGGTTCGAATTTACTATTAAAGAATAAAGGTATAGAACTCTAAATACAGGGTACTTAGGTTTGCCGATGATAAATCAGTAAACCAAACGGTATAAAATTCTACTCTGTATTCTAATATGATCACACATAACCAATCTACATGA
The DNA here is from genome assembly GCA_024699665.1 of Ostrea denselamellosa. Taxonomy (NCBI): domain Eukaryota; kingdom Metazoa; phylum Mollusca; class Bivalvia; order Ostreida; family Ostreidae; genus Ostrea; species Ostrea denselamellosa. The sequence continues at coordinate 170,070 of JAMZEH010000093.1, forward strand.
CTACAAAAGTTGATCCCAAAATTCTGTATACTTCCCATGATATGCAGGAATAAATTCAGAAAAATCTCCATCTTTTTTGGTCGAGTTTTAGCTGGGCCTTGGCACAGTATGCTTAAACAGAATGTTTATGCATTGTAACAAGCAGTTGCATAGAATGTGCAACATTAGATATCATTTTAAAGTTGAATTTCTTACTTCAATTCATAAACTGAAGTTCGTAATAGCTCCAAATGACTGAAAATTGTAAAACCGTCTGCACTATCACTTATCACAGCCATTTTGACCGGTGCCACTAAGTACCCATTTAACTTCATTATTATAAATCGTCAAACGCCAGTGTTAATGTGATTTGTATAAAAATACACATAATAAGAGTTGTGTATCTTAACAAAGATATTATATTAGCATAATTTATGTACTGTAATGAATTATTATTCATCAAAATTAATATTTGAAACTCTTAATCGTTTTATGTTCTTGATATCTATTTTGGGTAATTTTACTTTACTGAATTTTCATCGACAAACTCGGGTAGCTTATATTTCGAGTTCCATACCTTTATTCTTTAATAGTAAATTCGTACCCAATTGATACAATTGCCTTTGTTACAAACGAATATATTTTGACCAAAATCTTGCACATGCAGTGAGACAGAACAACACACACTGTCAACTGCATATCACATCAAAAGACCGATAACGATATACGGAAATATGGTGAATTATATAATGATTATCTGATTGCATTCTGATGACATACCACAAAATCAAAATAACTAGACCACTAATGTTACACCACAAAATCATGATGTCTAGACCCCTAATGATACACCACAAAATCATGTCTAGACCCAAAATATTACACCACAAAATCATGTCTAGACCCCAAAAATTACACCACAAAATCATGTCTAGACCTCTAATGTTACACCACAAAATCATGTCTAGACCTCTAATGTTACACCACAAAATCATGTCTAGACACCTGATGTTACACCACAAAATTATGTCTAGACCTCTAATGTTACACCACAAAATTATGTCTAGACCTCTAATGTTACACCACAAAATCATGTCTAGACCTCTAATGTTACACCACAAAATCATGTCTAGACCTCTAATGTTACACCACAAAATCATGTCTAGACCTCTAATGTTACACCACAAAATCATGTCTAGACCTCTAATGTTACACCACAAAATCATGTCTAGACCTCTAATGTTACACCACAAAATTATGTCTAGACCTCTAATGTTACACCACAAAATCATGTCTAGACCTCTAATGTTACACCACAAAATCATGTCTAGACCTCTAATGTTACACCACAAAATCTTGGTGACTAGCCCTTAATGTGACACTGCAAAAGCAGTGAAGGTTCTTTAACGTACCAACGCCTGCCGCGACACGAGGCCGTTTTTAAAGTCATATCTGAAAGACTTTTCACTTTTAAATGCCGAATGTTTGACGAAGAAGCATTCATAGTGTATGTCTACGTCGTAAGTTTCACGTGGTCATGGCTCGAGCGTGCTTGAACTCACGACCTCCCGGTAACGGGATACACTGTGAGAGTGACACAATACAGTTACTTTAAGTCCTAAAGACTAGACTGATAAGGCTATCATGCACTATCAGGTAAATCAGCAGTAAATAATACGTCATGATATCTGGTGACTAGGCTGATAGAAAATACGTCATGATATCTGATGATTAGGCAGATAAATAATACGTCATGATATATGGTGATTAGGCAGATAAATAATACGTCATAATATCTGGTGATTAAGCAGATAAATAATACGTCATAATATCTGTTGATTAGGCAGATAGAAAATACGTCATATCTGGTGACTACGAAAGATATATATATATATATATATATATATATATAGAGAGAGAGAGAGAGAGAGAGAGAGAGAGAGAGAGAGAGAGAGAGAGAGACGTCATATATGGTAACTAAGCTAATATGGATATAACATTGGATGGAAATGAAGAAAATTATCACATCTCGGCAAAACTGGGCGAGTTTCACGATGTGGTTACAAAGGGAATCAGAAGGAACAAGAAAAACACTGTTCTAAGTGACCAAAATAGGGATCGATCAGGCGAAAGCGGTCCCAATTATTATTTACACACAGAAACTTCTAAACATTCTGTATATACATTAATTGTCTAGGAGTAGTATATGTGAATTACAAATTGGAGTTATACCGCCTATTAATGACGTGGGGTTTTTTTTACCCAGAACTAAATTACCTGAGATTCTGCTACAAATTACACTACAATCTCTAGATCAGTAAAACATCAATACTAAGAGAATTTAAATTTTTAATCCACTAGGTGTGAAGGAAATATTTCCCACACGGATCAAACACTGCTCGTGTTTAACGTTAAACCTCTGAACCGAAGACGCACGTTCTCTTAAAAAAGCTTGAATAGAATTTCATCTCTACAAGATATACAGTTGGATAAACGAAGGGATTGAAATTAAAAGCAACACAAAAGTGGTGAATGGAGTGATAGAAGGGGACTTTCAATACATCAAAGCTGTAACAAGGGCCACGGTTAACAGTGAAAAGGTTGTCAAATATATCAGACTCCATTAGACCCTCTCCAAGCCGGGCAGTTCTGAAGCCCTAGTCTAGTGTAAATCTGTGAATTGACATCTCCCAAACTGACATTTGGTTTACATAAAAAGACATTAGTGCTAGAACTGTCCAAATTTCGTTAGGACGGATTGATTGCTTTCTTGTAAACGTAATGAATTTCTAACAAGTCTTTCCTTGATTGAGCCCGATGAATATACGTTACGAGTATCATGATACACAGCGCTATCATAAAATGAGTCTTCCGGCGTCAAAACTAGAATATGGGGACTTAGATTATTAAATTGGTCTCTCTGCGGGTAATCAACATATACATGTTTAGGAAGTCAAGAAATAGCCTAAACATTGGTATTGCAAATCTCATGGAAAAATATAATCAAATCAGAAGTATTTCCGGAAATATCTGTGTGTTAAACGTTTTAGGAATCTTTCTCTGTGTTTGATAACATGAATCGGACGTTCATTACTAACATCTTAAAAACAACATGGCTAAGGTGGCGGATCTAGAAATTATTCAAAGATGGGAGTGTTTCAATTTTGTACCTTTCCGCCCAAGAAAAATAGGGTTGAAATGGTATAACATGACCTTTTTTAAACAAAATCAAAAAGCAATCAAAGGGAGGGTTTGTAAACCACCCATCGACCTTTTTGTAGATCCGCTCCTAGGTTACATAAGCTTACTACACGTATATTGGTCACAAATCAAACTATTACACATCTGAGTCCAAATTAGTTGAGCTTTCGGCTCCGATTGATTGATTATATATTGTTTAACGTCCCGCTCGAGAATCTTTCACTCATATGGAGACGTCACCATTGCCGGTGAAGGGCTGCAAAATTTAGGCCTATGCTCGGCGCCTATGGCCTTTGAGCAGGGAGGGATCTTTATCGTGCCACATCTGCTGTGACACGGGACCTCGGTTTATGTAATCTCATCCGAAGGACCGCCCTATTCAGTCGCCTTTTACGACAAGCAAGGGGTACTGAGGATGACCCAAATCATGATTACATCAAGTGTAGTAAATGGACGGGTTTTTTTTCAATCTTAACTAAAAGCAATTTGGAATCCACACAGCCAACAGAAGTAAACCTGACACTACATTAAAATGCACATAGAATGCAAATATTCATTTTCAAGTATTCGACGCATAGATATGGAATAATATTCATAGTAGGCAACATTTCGTTACACCTCTTTGCTGTTAATTGTAATTATATATATATATTTTTTTTTTAAATAATTAAGTCAAATCGGGAACTACACGATTTTTTTTAAAAACGGGCCTAAGCTCTCGTGTAAAGATGACAATAACTCACTCCTCAGCAACTGTCATGAACATGTTCGGATAAAAAACACTCGCCTTTGAAAACAAATTTGTGAACAGTGACGAATAATGGATTTTTATACTCTGTGAAAAGTAAATTAAAATACTTACTCCCAGTTAGATTCAGGCGGAGGGAGATCTCCAATGGTTGTTAAGGTCAGTGTAGACCAGAATAGTGACGTTAAATACTTCCGGGTCACGGACGCAAACTGTCCCACAGGCTTCGGATAGGACCAATCTCCTTGAAAGTCTTCAGCTTCTGAAAGCATGTAGTAGAAAGCTGCAAACCAATGAGATCCCAAAAACAGTATGTGGGTCAGGTTTGCTACTCGAAAAAAGTTTGGAAAATGTGTTCTTGTTTCGAGTAAATGTAAAAATCGAAAAGATCGATAAGCTTTGAGAAATCTTGGAAATCGTAACATGGGATGAACTCCAACGGTGAATTGAAGGAAATCTAAAGGAATTAAGGATGCAATATCCAAAACAATGTCTTTTGTCCGCACATATCTCATCATAAGCTTCTTGGAATCGTACACCATAATGCCTTTATCTAGATATCCCGTTCGAATTTGCACAAAGATGTCCAAAATGTAAATACTATCACAAAAAATATCACATGCAATCCACACCACCATGTTCCCCTCTTGAATTTCACGGAAAGCCTCACGAGCAATACAGGTCCAGAGATTGTAGAGTATAGACAATGTTAAGAGTCCCAGCCAGTAGAACATGACGTTCCCGTCCGTATGCAGTACCGAGTGGTGCTTGGTACGGTTCTCGTATGGCGATTCGTCGTTCTCTAACTGTTCGTCGATGGTGCCGATAGAATCTGCACGGTAAGGTTGCCTTGTTGAAAATTTCTTCAAGAAAGAATCCTCCCTGTTAAGTCCTTTTTTCATTGACGCCGCCGCGTTTGTCACTCGTACTGCGTGACGAATACTACGCCATCGGCGTCCCACATTACCGTAAGTGGTGCTTTGTTCAGCAGGGATATGAAGTCGCTGTAATTTTGGTGATTCTAAATTACTCAATGAGGTAGCGCTGAGCTTTCTTTTACCTTCAATATCTTCTCTTGGGGACGTGTAAGATATTTCTTCTTTTTCATCGCCTCTCTCATTTAACAGCAGTTCAATATTGTTGCTGTAGGACGGGTTTTCATTAATCTCTGCTGTCATTTTCCAAACTCTCCAGCTATTCTTCCAACTCTCGGTATCCTCTTCTACAAAGAAGGAAATGTGATATCATGCTCTGTGAAATATACAAAATATGAATATAGCTATGATTCCTTTTCATTCTTAATAAATCAGCTATTAATAATAATAAAAACATAATCACTTTATTCTTGATTCAGATGTACAATTTATACTTTATTTATATGTAGCATCAGTTAAATATGGTTAACTTTGTTTCCGAGTCAAAAACTGTATTAAACAGTTTTCTTTGAACAAAATAAGTTTTTCTGCATTCCCGTAATCAATTATTATTAAATAACATACCGATGAAAGCGCTGAGTATTTTGTATTCATTTCTAAATAATTCTCCTCTTTACACCCCTAATAATATACGCTATCGTTTAAAGCATAGTACAATAAGCATGCATTATTTACCTGAATACAGGGTAACAGCAGCTTTCGAGTGATAGCAGGTGCATTGGTTGTCGGCAGGTGGTTTCCTTAATCTACATCAATATAAATATGAAAAAGTAATCTGTTTCCTATAAACCACAAAATTCATGACTGGAAAAATGGCATTTCTCCTATTTGATGAGAGGATAAAACGTAGAGCATTTTACAACCGGAGGAAGAAAAAAATAGAACAATTAATTAATGCGGCGGTGTGGACTGGTTCCATGGTTAGTGTGTATTCGCTCACGAATTCTAATTACTGAGATCAATAGCCACCGCTGGACCACCGCTCCACTGACCAGCCAATCAAATAGCCAAAGTTAGCAACTGATCGCTTAGGATATTTCAATACGTCTTTCTAAAGACACGAATTTCAATATGGAAATGTCGATGGGTGTCGATTTAGCGATCAAATATCAAGCCATAAAACACACACATTGACGCCCTCAATAGCGGCATACCACGCCTCGGTGCGATATTTGTATACGTCGGAGAAACCGAGAAAGATCAGATAGATTACATATTGATAACTATGGAAAGCAACCCTTACATATTGATGAATATTTCTAATCCTTCTCCAAAGTCGAAACAGGAAAAGACGAGATCATTGTTCTGCTTTCGACGGAGAATTTACTCATCACAGATTTGAGATGACACGAGTAAGGTCTTGTTTATCGATACCTATTCCGAGCAGACGGGTTCTGTTTCATTATATATGGACGGATATCATTACAAAATGCCGTAACTCAGTCCACCCCCTCTCCCCGTCTGTGATCTAACGATTGCAATATAAAATCTCTCATATCTTTGCGTTTAGTGAGCATATTGCCAAAAAGTATCAATAAAAGTCTAGGTACCACACCGCTATAAAGTCGCATAAATGGAAGGGCTTGTACTTCCGGTGTTGAAGGTAACTGACGGTGGGAAGAACTACTGCATACCCGCCTACATTTTCAACTCGTATAGTTTAAAAAGCTTTGCCATTTTGCTAATGAGATTTTTTTTAAATGCTAAGTAGAACTCATTAGTAATTGATTATTGACATTAATACCAGAGTTAATTAATTAATTGCTCTTAATTATATTCCTTTTGATTAGAGGTAGAAAAATCTGTTCCATGAAATCAGGCTTTAAAATGGCATATAGTTTAAAATGCTTATAGATATAGATAATTAACCATTTAATTTCAAATGACCTTCTATAATTGAGTTAAAAATGGTTGATCTTCATTTTTTCGTATTTTAACCTTATTTGTAATTAATCAAAAAGTGAACATTTTCGCCCTGTTGTGGTCTGTAATTATACTCTCTCTCTCTCTCTCTCTCTCGCTCTCTCTCTCTCTCTCTCTCTCTCTCTCTCTCTCTCTCTCGTGAAACAACAAAAAATTTGGTATTAATTTGCTAAATGACAATTTATAATACCTGTAAAAGGTGTTTGTGTTTCACGGGGACAGAAAGATGTTTTAAAAATATTTTCCGCTTTTCCTTGATTTCTATCAGGAAATACATGCACATCTACTTGATTTTATCCCAAATTATAGAGTTATCTCTCTTTGTTTTGTCAACTAAATCAACTTTTATGAAAACTCATAAATATCTATATTGATATAAAAATTCATTTTAAAAGTGACAACTTTTAAAAATTGATCAGAAGGTAGGCGGTGAAACAATACTATCGTTCGCAGTTCTCTAAGGGAAGAATTCTATACAATTTTCATTCAATGGTTTAGTTTTCCTTGATTCAATTGCGGCGGTTGAATTTTCATGTTCGACATTTTTATGCATATTAAATCGTATTACTCATTAAGGGTTTCTCACCCTATGATCAAATAAACACATAGGACACACATGAGTTTTTGTTATGTTCAATTTAAAAAAAAAAAAAATTATATCTTTTATATGGTGCATGTTAAAATCGGTAAAACATGTCTACGTGATCAAATAAAAAAATGTCCACGTGATCCAAATAAAATAAAAATGTCCATGTGATCCAAATAAAAAAATGTCCACGTGATCCAAATAAAAAAAATGTCCACGTGATCCAAATAAAAAAATGTCCACGTGATTCAAATAAAGCAATGTTCCTGTGATCCTAATAGAAAAAACATATGATAGCGTGATCCAAACAGAAGAAATGTTTTCGTGGTCCTAATAGAAAAAAAATGTTCATGTGGTCCAAACAGAACAATGTTTATGTGCTAAATAGAACAATGTTTATGTGGTTCAAATAGAACAATGTTTATGTGGTTCAAATAAAACAATGTTTATATGGTCTAAATAGAACAATGTTCATGGAATCCAAATTGAAAAAAAATGTTTAAGGGATCCAGACAGATAATGCTCATGTGGTTCAAATAGGAAAAATATTCACGTGATCCAACAGAACACTGTTCATGTGGTTTAAGTAGCAAAAATGTTCATCTGGACCAAATAGAAAAAACCATTATGTGGTCCAAACAGAGAAATGTTAAATGCTCAATCTTTTGTAAAAACAACGTCGTTTTCTAATTCTTAAAAGTCGATAACTTGAAGCTACATGAAGAATATGAGTTACACTAATCCACAGATTTCCAGAACTTATTTTTGCATTTGTACAATACTTCCGTAAAGCTCGGTCATAACAAGCCTGGGGAATGTTCAAGCTTTTCTCTCCAGTTAAAAACACGATCATAGTAGATATTTGGTGTTGCATAATTTTACAATGAACAACCACTAATTTGACTTTTTACAGAGTAAATAAAGTTGGATTAGACTATTATTACACATAGATTATGTATCTATAACTGATTGGACAAAAATACACACTTTTGACATTTTGAATCATATTTCTAATCTAATTTCATCATGAATTTCATTGAAATATCCATATTTTATTGATTAGATCACATTGATAGTTTGACATGAGTGCATTATCAGTTTATTTAGTCACGGAGTCTAATGCAACTGTTGTAAACAACGAAATATTCACAGGTTTGTGATTTCAACATCCTAACAGTTAAGAAGTATTTTATTTTGTTCTTTATTGACATTGTCAAGATGGCGACTTTTGATTGTAAATTTACATGACAAATGAATCCTGTTTGTAGCACAGTAATTATTTCCATGTTTTGTAGAACAAACATCAATGATTTTTATGATGTTCACAAAGTTACTTTTTTTCACTTTGGCGTTGGAGATGGAATAAACCTTCAAAAATTCACAATTGTAATATGTTGTACATTTGAAACTATCATGACAAGATAACATGTTATATAAGTTATCTTACCTTTGTTCTGTAGACGATCGGCGACTAATGTCAGAGGAGATTTACACATTGTAGTGGCAGTGGTAAGTGGCTATAATCACTGTATGATCAGCGTGTGAACTGCTGCGATAGTGTGCGCGTTTTATAGCCGAGATTCAGGTATCTCTTACCGATGTTCAATGTTGAAGTCGATGAATCTGGTTTATTGCGCTCTCTCTCTCTCTCTCTCTCTCTCTCTCTCTCTCTCTCTCTCTCTCTCTCTCTCTCTCTCTCCAGAAATCTTACAACCTAGTCTTATAGTCTGACAGAATGTCGTGTTTTCATTTTTAATTTTATTCAATTTGCCTGGAGGTCTACTCTTACTCTTGTTATATACTCCCACCTAGAACATTTGGAAGTGAAAAAACAAGACAAGATGTTTCGGATTCTAGGATGATCGGAATATAGGGCTCACGGTGAATGTGACCGGTCAACAGGCGATGCTTACTCCTTTTAGACACCTGATCCCACCGCTTGTATGACCAGTGGTCCGTGTTTGTCCATCCCTCTGATTTGTATTTTCTATAGGAATTACGAGATTGAATACTGTTAGTTATCTTGACCTTTTCATTCTTCACATAAAATGGATTTTATGCTGTATACGAGCAATCAGAAATGATGAACCCTATTAACATCGTGCTACGAAGTTGTTGGTTGGTTGTTTTACGTCCCGTTGAGAATTTTTCACTAATATTGAGACGTCATGAGCTGTAGGTGATTGATTGATTGTTTGTTGTTTTCTGCCACACCCAATGATTTTTCAGTTATCTGTTGGCGTCCAGTTTTTTATTTGTAGAAGAGAGAACCTAGATACAGTATATCTGGAAAGAGACCACCGACCTTCCGAAAGTAAATTGGCAAGCTGTAGGTGAAGTACCACAAATTTAGACCTGTGTTTAGCGCTCATGGCCTTAGTAGAGAGAGTTCTTTAACGTTCCAAAGCCTGCCGCAACACGGGACCTATTTTTAAGGTCGTGTCCGAAAGACCCGTGATTCTCACTTCTAAATGCCGAGCGTTTGGCGAAGGATGAAATCTCTTCCTAATTTTACTTCTTCAGTTTGACACAGACATGAGCGGGACTCGAATTCATGACCCCCTGGTTACGAAGCGAACGCTCTACCACTGAGCCTTCGCGACGGGTATGCTACGGAATATATACACGCTAAGTCTCTTTATCTCTAAGGCTGCATTCATTCATTTCGTTTTTTAAAAGAAATTTTAAAATAAATTACTGAACATTGAGGATTTACCACATCATTTGTATGCTTGAAAAGGTTACTTAACAATTCTCTCTTTAGGACAGGACTGTAACTAAATGCGTGATGAATATTAGGTGATTAATCGTATAGTAGAGGGTTACCCGATAGCAAATTAAACTTCAGAATTTATAAAATTTAATTCTTTATTTCAAAATGTTGTCATGTTTGCTAGTTGTCTTTGGAGTGAGCGATTGATTGATTATGTATTGTTTAAAGTCCCTCTCGAAAATCTTTCACTTATATGGAGACGTCATCATTGCCGGTGAAGTGTTGCAAAATTTAGGCCTATGCTCGGCGCCTATGGCCTTTGAGCAGGGAGGGATCTTTATTGTGCCACACCTGCTGTGACACGGGACCTTGGTTTTTGCCGTCTCATCCGAAGGATGCCGCCTTTTACGACAAGCAAGGGGTACTGAGGACCTATTCTAACCCGGACACCTACGGGTCCTCGGAGTGAAATTCAGTTTTATATTTATAGATTTGAGACATAAGTCCTTGAGGACACCCCCTTCACCTCCACCCCCACCCCCAAGTATGCCAAGCACATCCACACGGGATTTGTTTGTGTAAATCTCATTTGTAGCGATTATTAGAGACATTCCACCTACTCATTAACAGATTTTGTTTCAGTGTTCTATCTGTTAAGTATTACCTATCTATTCTACATTAATTCTGAAATATTTAGATTCTGACTTCCTGTTGAAGACCAAAAAATATTATTTAAAATTTGAAACATTTTACCAGCATCAATCGACGAAATCCTGTGAACGTTGAAAACGTGAGTAAATGTGATATTACACACATTGATAATTGTACACGTAGTAGTGAATATTGACACTCGTTGGATGTAAAATAATGTGCTCTCAAGCTCGCATATTTTAACACCCAGTCAACATTTCCCCATATAAAACTAATAAACCTATAACATTTCATTGTTAAACCTATATTTTTTGTTTACAAAAGAATGTCTTTGCCTGTGGAAAACTAAACATTCAATTTTATATAAAAATAACTGTAGAGCTTTAATGTACCAGTAATGTATTCATTTCTTATCAGAGTATATCACAATTAAAGATTATTCATATTCAGACGATTGGTTTTTGTTTGTTTTTTTTGCCTGTATATTATGAAATATTCAAAATGTATATCAAAATGCATAATCCTAATATTATTCAATATAATTTTTACTATCCTCTATTATTCTAAATCTGTAAGTCCCTGTGTAATATCATAATTTATTAAAGTTTTAATCGACAGAAACAAATGGAGAACTGCAAGAACTGGAAAACAACTTACAACCTATCCTTCATTAAGTTGTACTTTAATTGTTTTAGTCCAGAGTGGATTGATTAATACAATTCTGACTACAAACTCCATTTCATTTGAAATTTTAGAAAATACGTATATCAAGTTTTATGGTACGAACTAAAGATTTAAAAGGCGCTAGTGCATATTCTACGTACGTTTAACCTTTTCTGAATAAACTTGAAAAAGAAAAGATAAGTCTTCAATTTTCTGTTACAAAAAAGTTTTTTTCATGTGTACTTGGGAGTCGGTGGTACAATTAGAAAACACTAAACATGCATGTTGCATATCATATATTAGTACAGGTATAATTTAATTTTCATGCAGAATTAGTGACACCCCCCCCCCCACCCCCACCCCCACCCCCCCCCCCCCCACCCCAAGATACATACAACTTTACTCACTATGACAGACATTTTACTTATGTTATGAAAATATGTGTAACTGTAAGCTTGACATCAAATGATCGTGAGTAATGATAGATTTCACTATATCGTTACTAATTAACAAAATGAAAAGAAAAACAATGAACTGGAGGTTTAGGATATATGAAGGTTGAATCTACATTGCGAATACTGACATTTAATCAATGAGATAAAGATTACAAGTTTGTGCAATGTGATATTGTTTTGATTTAGTTTATGAAGAATATGTCTATACTACATGGGATTAATACATAAACTTTAAGGATATCATTACCTTGATATTGAATGGAGATCTATGAAGATTTTATTTTTATCCCAAACCAATCTGCGATCTTCATTACGCTACAGATCCCACCCATTGCTTTTCTTCTCAATGCATCTTTATTTCCTTAAAATCGGCAAAATTTACTGTATGTGCGCATGTAGAGAGAACGCTCTCTCTCTCTCTCTCTCTCTCTCTCTCTCTCTCTCTCTCTCTCTCTCTCTCTCTCTCTGTAGATAAAAGTAAACATGTTTGCCCATTCTTATGCACTTTCACTCGTAGATAATTATGTTTATGTCCGAAAATAGATTGAATATGAATAATAAAATGGTTTTCTTTGGTGTGTTAAAAGGAGTATGAAGGTAGAAAAATTTGCGAAATGAAGTGGAGATAATTAAAAATCGATGAAAACTTTGTTACATTTAAAAAATCTCTAAAACCACTGGGCCACTTTTAATCAAATTTGACACAAATTACCCTTGGCTAAAAGGATTACAAATTTATTCAGATGAAGGGTCAAGCTCCCTCCAAAGACTTGGGGGTTCCTGTCTTGAGGGCCTTGGTATAAGTTCACGTGTTCAGTATGGATCTTGCCATACAAGTAATGAGGTTTTAGAAGCAATGGGTTTTACTGATGATAAAATAAATGCTAAAATTACATCTCTCCATATGTTGCCATTAAAACCGACGAAAGCACAGATATTTCTAATACTCAAAGAATGACTACTTTATACAGGCAGAATAATTAACCCCAAACCTCAAAACCAAGCACCGTATATTTACAAAACCTGAAATACGAATTTGGAATTGTTTCTTTTTAGAAATTAAAAGCAATTCAGAATTACGCGAATACAAATTTTGAAGAGCGCCATTCTGAATTTTAAAAACTGCAGACCTTTTACTAATACTATTCTGTAGTCAATTTTTTTCTGAATGTTGTCTGATTACTATCGATCTGTGTGTTAGCAGACCTTGGTGTAATAAAGATGTGTACTCAGTCATCAAAGACACACACTGATGAGTTGGACGATTTCAAAGTTAATTATCGTTATAAATACAAAGACTAAAAAGATGACAATACAATCTACAGTTCTTTGAAACGTCGTTTTCTGAATGGTTTGATACAGAACATTAGAGACAGGTGCTGTAATTATGGAATTCTAGAATGAATGATTCTGCATACTCGTAATTGAAGTCAATGAAATAAAATAACACAAATTTGTTGGCGTTTCAGATCATACAAAAACAAGTCCTTTTCTATTTAATTTCAAAATTTAATCAGTCCGCTTCAGATTTCCAAATAAAAGCTTGACCGATTCTTTCCTGTGTTTTGGCAATGAGAAGAATCAACTAAAAGCAAAATAGCTTCCAGTAAAAAAGAAACTGAAGTGCTCTAGAAACATTCTAAAGAAGAGAAAGTAAGTCAGTTACATTTTCTGTCATAGAAATATTAGATTAAGTAAAATAATATTGAACCTTTACTTTCCTAATAAATAAAAAATGCTTACTTACAGGTTCACCGTAACATTAGAACAGCCCCACTGCTGAATAAGGAACTTGAAAAAACGCAGTGAAATGATAACAAACTTATTGTGCATGCCGTCAAATATCCTGTTGATGACATGAGAAATATGTGGTAACTTCTCACAACACAACATAGGGAACAACTCCAGGAGATCATTTACTCAGATTCCTTTGGTACTTCTCCTTCGTACTGCTGGGTCTCACCGTGTATTTAGTCAGCAAACTCTTATAGTTACAAAGCAGGGGAATACACCGTCATCAGGGCTACACTTCGGAGGATCAAACTAGGTGGGTTAGTGGACTTTCCACAGGCTCTTGAGAAGTATCACAAAGACGGAAATGAGATGCATTTTTCAGAAATAAAGGACGGTTTGCTATTGCTTTTATTTCAGAAATGTTTCTGGCCCACTTAATTCATTAAATTTTTGAAATGACCCATTGAGGTCAGAAGGGGTCATTTGTCGCATTCAAGTTCATTTTATCCCAAACACTTGTTGCGATTTCATTGTTTGGACACCAATGAACATGGGAGTTATTCACACCATTCGAGATTTATGGGAATTATGGGAATCGTGCTAAGCAGACATGATTGATAGAGTCTTATTGCCTTCTTCCAATAACCAACCAGATAGACTTTTTAATATTCACATTTCTTCCCTTTTTTTAATTTTCTCCAATCCATACAATAAATAACTAATAAAAGATATATAAAATTTTGTAAAAAGAAAAATAATTCTTAGACTTTTTATTTCTGTTACAAATGATTAGTGTGCACACGTGTGCATAAATCGCCTTTGTGAAAATTTCTTTCACTTGCATGTTCAGTTTATTAGTTCCTTGTCGACTTTGCCGAAGGGGACTATTAGTTTACCTTCGGTCTGTCTGTCCGTCCGTCCGTCCGTCCATCATTCGCTTGAGGTTTTTCGGACTTTTCTCCGTATTGGATGAAGATATTCAACTGAAATTCATATATGGCTTTGCCTTGAATAATTATAGTTCGAGTTTGAGATTCGTTACGCTTGCACACTTTTGACTGAATTATCTTACCGGTAGGGGACTTTGTATTGCCTACAATACACTCAGAATATTTGTCATCTACATGAATGCATTTGACGGAACTTGACAATACAGAGTAATGGGAGCCAGAAATTGTACATTTACAGTATTGAAGAACTCTGAAGGTAAAATATAACAAATCAAATCATGTTACAAATGTAATTGTGGATTTTATATCGGCTATTTCCTTCAGTAGAGAATTTGCAAATGTTGAAGAGCCACGCTGAGTTGAAAAATCTTAGTGGACAAATATGTCTGTATTGTGAACGTATACGATTTAGAATATGGATGCCCTTAATTCTTTATTTGCACGCTCCACATCAATTTGACGTCTCCTGATATTGTAC
Source organism: Ostrea denselamellosa (assembly GCA_024699665.1). Lineage (NCBI taxonomy): Eukaryota > Metazoa > Mollusca > Bivalvia > Ostreida > Ostreidae > Ostrea > Ostrea denselamellosa. The sequence goes on from JAMZEH010000093.1 coordinate 185,086, forward strand.
GTGTAACAAGGCTGTGTTTCTGCTTTACTGAAATGAGACTTTGATGAAGAGAAAGGTGGCGTTTTCAATGCCACTCCTAGTTAAAGTTTATCGAATATATTAAATCCTTTACACGCAAGAATCATACGAGGGCTGTTCGATATGTAATGCGTGTTGTACTACAGCGCGATAACGCGTTCCATGATTTCGTGGATGTTGGTATTCTGGAATAGCTCTATTTAATACCTTTCCAACGGTATAAACACGAGCCTCCAGCTCCACATAGTTTTAAACTTATAATAGTCATTTTGGGGGCCTCCGTGGCCGAGTGGTTAGAGCATCGGGCTCAAAATCACAAAGCCTCTCACCTCTGTCGGCGCGTGTTCGAATCTCGGCCGCGGCATTATGTGAGCAAGTTTGCCAGTTTACTTGCGGAAGGTCGGTGGTCTCTTCCCAGGTACATTGTATCTGGGTTCTCTCCTCCACCAACAAAAACTGGACGCCACCAGATAACTGAAAAATTGTTGAGTGTGGCGGAAAGCAATAAATAATCAATCAATAAATATAATAGTCATTTCAGTAGAGCCAGTCGTTGACCACTGTTGTAAGAATGGATGGGAAACGGATTGAGAATATTGAAGAAATTAGAGCTTATATAAAAGTTCGCACAAAACTCGGCCATTCGTTAATGCATATTTTTACTGAGTTGGGGAAAGTTTGAGAAAGTATCATTTGAGAGAGTTCGTAGGTGGAGAAAGAAATTTCTGACTGGCAAAGAGTCCGTCACAGACACAGCAAAATCTGGCCGACCTGTGACTGTTACAGACAAGGCAAAATGTCTCGAAAGTCAGAAAAATAATTGAAAGTAATGGCAGGTACATGATACGTGATATTGCCAAAGCTGTTGGCATATCGCTATCGCGGGTGCACTTCATTTTGAAGCGTATTTTGAAAGTAAGAAAGATTTCTGCCAGATGGCTACCACATATATTGACAGATGATCACAAAACGGGTACGAGTACAAACCGCTAAGCAATTGCTTCCTAAATATTTCCCAAATTTCAATCAAAGACAATTTGCAAACATTTTTACTGGTGATGAAATATGGCTTCATTATTTCGAACCAGTAAGAAAAATTGAAAACAAAATATGGCTAATTAAACACGGTAGAAAGCCTGTAGTTACCAAAAGAACCAAAGCATAAAGAAGGTTCTTTATTGCATATTCTTCTCATATGATGATATAGCCGTACAAATTCCGGTGCCGAAGGTCAAACGTGTTACATGTCGGTATTACCAAGATGTTATACTAAAAAAGCAAGAGAAATATAATCATAAATGACGCCCTGTGTCAGGATTTAGGCATGTTTGTCTAATTCATTATAATGCTTTATCACATACATCTGAGCTTGTGAAGCAATTTTTAAAGTCGGAGAAGGTTACCACCATACTCTCCATATCTAGCCCCATGCGACTTTTTCCTTTTTCCAAAACTTAAAACGTTCTTATCTGGTCGTTGTTTCAAGTCCCGAAAAACCTTGGCTCCGCCATCAGTCAGTGCCTCAGAGGTCTACCTAAATCAGCGTACCTTGACGCATTTCAGAAATGGATTCAGAGATTGAAATGATGTATTTCAAACTGTGGAGAATACTTTGAAGGGATGTGATGTTCACTATGTGAGTCGAATGCTTTCGAGAATTCGTACAATACACATTACGTATCGAACAACCCTCGTAAATCACCTGGCGTCAACATGTCCAATACACCACAGTGAACGACAATGTAACCATCAGAGGTGGATCCAGGATAAAGTTCAGAATAATATCCCCAAAGCACCATTTTGTGATACACAAGTGATAGCCTTGGCTGTGTGGCCAATTTTGTACAATGCAGTTGCTGTCAGAAAACGACGAGTTATTCTTAGGTAAATCTTGTGTTATGTATGTGGCATCCATTGCGATTCTTTCAAAGGAAATACCGGCATCGACCCTTTAAACTTTATCTGGGAAGGCATTCCAGCAAGTCTTCATGCTCCTTCAAATAATATGCACAAGTATTGCAACGGAGCATTACCGATATTAAATCTTTCCTATAAATCTATATCTAATCTAAGGTACAACTTTGTAAGAGTCATGAGTAATTGATCACTGTTGTGAACCCTTAGATGGGTCCATTCTCTTCATAACAGCCAGAGATACCTTGAATACCTGAAGGAAATGATATATATTTATATATAATAATATAAACATAAATATCAAATGAATATCATTAAATCATTAAAGTGTTACAGGGATGGATCAAGAAATTTGCAAAGGAGTGGAGTGCGACTGTAAGTTTTACTATCCCCTAAAAGAGGTGTGTGTGTGTGTGTGTGTGTGTGTGTGTAAAGCCTCCAAAATTGCAACCATTTTCTTTACAGATGTTCAACCAAAAAGGGAATGATAACCTACTTTCCCTCTTGTTCTGTCTGCATTTTCACAGTGGATAAACATCTTGTATCAAAATTTTCATTTTCCAAAAGAATTCAAATATCACTATCTAATTGGAATTAGTTATCTAAGATGCGGATGCATGAGTGAGTGTTTATTATTTCTTTGTTGCCACATAGGGCATGTTTTACAAACACATCTTGATTTTTAAAGATGCTTTCAAAAATATGATGCATGTGTGTCAAAGAACTTGCCTGGGTCTTGTATTATAGCGTACTGTAAAAGCTGGCTATTTTAGCTTGCCTCAGTCTTGTATTATGGTGTACTGGAAAATCTGGCTATTTTAGCTTGCCTGGGGCTTGTATTGTAGTGTACTGGAAAATCTGGCTATTTTAGCTTGCCTGGGTCTTGTATTATAGTGCACTGGAAAATCTGGCTATTTTCGCTTGCCTGGGTCTTGTATTATAGTGTACTGTAAAAGCTGTCTATTTTAGCTTCAGGGGTCCCAACTCTCTCTGCAGATCTTTTATTTTTGGTGTCAAATCAGTAACATTTTCCCTGAAAGTTACAAAAATTAGAGAAATGGCTGAGATAAGTGAAAGTGCTGACAGTTTTACAATTTTCAATCACTTAGAGCTATTACAGATTTCAGTTTATGAACTGAGATAAGAAATTAAAAATGATATCTAATGTTGCACATTCTATGTAATTGCTCGTTGCAATGCACAAACATTCTGTTTCGTCATAAAGTGCCAGAGCCCAGCTAAAACTCGACCAAATCATGCATATCATAGGAAGTATACAGAATTTCGGGATCAACTTTGGTAGTAATGTAGATTGTTTATGTGTGATCATATTAGAATACAAAGTAGAATTTTATACGATTTAGTTTACTGATGTTTCATCGACAAACTTAAGTACCCTATATTTAGAGTTCTATACCTTTCCTCTTTAATAGTAAAATCGAACTCAAGCGATATAATTGCCTGTGATGACGTCACGTCACATGTACATGTGGATTGCAATTGTATTTTACTGTCGGAATTTATACTAGCGACAAATATTTTGATGTTGTAAAAAAAATCTTTGATAAAATCACAAATTATTGCATTTTCTGATTCTGCTTGATTCGTAAAACGAAATAATTTTGCAATTGAATGAATCATTATGAAAATAAATGATTTGAAGGCAAGAAATTTCAGAATTTGAAACCTAATCGATTAAATGGATTTTACACTACAATTTGTGGTAATAACTTCCTTTATTTAAATGGCAAGTCTCAGAAATTGTCCCTACTATATCAAAATCTTGCAAAATTTTAAACTAGATAAATCATCGACATATAAATAACATCAAACCATACCCGCTATCAAACTGCTGTTTTGCATTACTGCATCCGCGTTGTCGATCGCGTCCAAGTTAACGATCGCGCGTTTACAGGGGTATAGAAGATTTAAACAGACGAACTTTTCCTGGAAACAGAGTCTGCATCGAGGAAAATAGTCTAAAGATATTTCTCAACAATTGTTCTGAAAACGAAGAGTTCAGAATGGCAGTTAAGAAAACACGACCAAAAGCAGCTCAGAAAGTAGTGACTTCAGTCATGCAACGGAGTGTATTTGGGTAGGACAAAGTAAAGAACTCTAAAGCAGTAAAGATATTTATGCAGTCAGCACAAAACATACTAATCATGAAGGGGATAAAAGTTATGAAAATGCGAGAAACAATAGAACAATACTGTCAAGAGGAGAAGTTATGCCTGTGGGCAGAAGGTCACCTGATCAACCGGTGTCTCAAAACAAGACCAGTCGCAAAGTGAGAGATTTGCGGAGCAGTCCCTTACGGAAAAGTAGTGCCGCTAAGGAAGTAGTCCATGCGTCGGACGGCTACAGAAGCTGGCCTAGTACCGATTTTGATGCAGATTCTTCGTCTTCTAACTATCAACAAACCAATGATAATGACGATAATTACATAGAGAGGGGGTTGGAAACTAGAATTAGGAGAAAAGATTTGGAGAAATTTCTAGCTGGTCTTGAAATAGATATCGTTAGAAACAAGATAGGATTCTACGTCGATGGGTTAGATCAGAGCACATCTGTAACGTGGAAAGTAGACACCGGTGCAGAGAATACTTTTATGTAAAATATAAACGGTACCAATGTGTATGTAGCAGATGCGCATTTCGACAAAAATGTATCTTCAGTGACGCTTAAGTTAAAACTTTTGGAAATCCTAAATACGAATAAACGTGGAAGAGCCGAAAGAACCAAAATATACTAAATACTGGAGCCAAATCCGGCTAAGGATCATAGCTATGCATGAGGGAGATATATCCTTAATTTTGAAATGAATTTCTTAATTTCTTAATTTTATCACAGCAAATTTTTATCCGTATTTTCATGCTAGTACCAAATTACTTAATTACGGGACTTTGTAACAGTTATTTAATTAAAATCGACCAGTCCTAGAACCAGCTAGGACGACATTTGTAACTGCGAGTGGACAAGGTTAAAATGTAATAGAAACAAAGTACCTGACGCTAAAATTTGAAGACTTTGAAACGGATGTAAGAGTATTTGTTGATAGAGTTTCTCAACATTTATTAGAAGACCTTTCTTCAAAATTTAGATATAACTGGGATCACGAGAAAGAAGGACTGCTTGTTAAAGTTCCATACAATAGCACACATCTTAGACATACCAAGTTCCATACAATAGCACATATCTTAAACATACCAAATTCCATACAATAGCACATATTTTAGACATACCAAGTTCCATTCAATAGCACATATCTTAGACATACCAAGTGCCATGCGATAGCACATATCTTAGACATACCAACTGGATATTAACAAGTCAGGATGTTTCCGTGTCATAAGGACACGAATTGATATTCATAAAGAATTCTCATAATCAGAGAATAAGGAATACTAGTTGTATTGTGAAGTTTTCTACCCGATATGGATTACTGGTAGCGAGAACATTGTTAAACGCAAATACCCTGGAAGAGTATTTAAGGTTATTTATCCCAGAGAGAGCGGATGTGATAGTTAAACGCAATCCAAAATTGCAATATTTTCTCCTGTAATTAGAGTATCTAGCAGTGAACGCCTTAAGTCAATGGAAGTTAATCTTGTGGAGGAAGACGGTCCAAAGAAATGACCAGATATTGCTCTGAATGATTCTGACTACGGATTGCTCCGCTTACCTGGTCGGAATATTGGGCTCACAACGGGTGTGACCGATCGACAGTGGATGCTTACTCCTCCTAGGCACCTGATCACACCTCTGGTATGACCAGGGGTTCGTGTTTGCCCATTTCTCTGATTTGTATTTTCTATAAGAATTACGAGATTTAATTCTGATAGTTATCTTGGCCTATTCTTTTACCTCTGTTTTGTTTTGTTTTAACAATTTTATTTTAACAGTTTTACTTCTGATTTTGATATCCCCGACTTTTTAATTTTAATATTTTTGCTTCTATTGATAAATTTTATTCCTGTTTTCTATTCTGAATTCTTAAAAGTCATTTCGAAAAGGTATTAAACTGTGAAAACAAAAATATAAAATCATAAATAATATTGAATGCATTAAGGCTTCCCTTTGTATCTTTTAAAGTAAGCTTTCATTATACCTGATAGTATTACTACGAATATGCAACGTTATAACGGGGAAGGGGTGAGGGATATCAAATGGAGAGGAGATGTACTGTATATATTTATTCACACACACACACACACAGAGAGAGAGAGAGAGAGAGAGAGAGAAAGCGGATTATAAAAAAACGCAACAAGGTTAAACTCGTATAATATGGTCTATAATTAAAGTAATTCCTTATAATATAATGCAAAAAGACAAAAGTACTATTTTTTGTTTCTCAATATGAACATAAATGCTGAAAAATACAAATCATATCAGCCGCACAATGATTCACGTAGCAATCACGGCGAAGCGTCTAGCTGTGAAGGCAGCCATTATATGTGAAGCCTATTTATGAAATATACTTTTCTTTAAGCGTAATAGTCTAGATAGCAAGATTCAGAAATTGGAAGACTCGGGGATTATAGAAAAATCTCATAGTCCATGGTTATCTCAGCTTGTTTTGATACAAAAGAAAGATAAGTCGCGGCGAGTGTGCGTAGATTATCGAAGGCTTAATTCAAAAGCGATAAAGGACGCATATCCGATACCAAGAACAGATGACAACCTTGACGGTTTGGTCGGCTCGATGTGGTTTACCTCTCGAGATTTAAACATGGCCTATCATTAAGAACCGATGTTGGATTGATTGATTAAATATTGTTTAACGTCCCGCTCGAGAATCTTTCACTCATATGGAGACGTCACCATTGCCGGTGAAGGGCTGCAAAATTTAGGCCTATGCTCGGCGCTTATGGCCTTTGAGCAGGGGGAATCTTTTACGTGCCACACCTGCTGTGACACGGGACCTCGGGTTTTTCGGTCTTATCCGAAGGACCGCCCCATTTACTCGCCTCTTACGACAAGCAAGGGGTAGTGAGGATCTATTCTAACAACCCGGATCCCCCACGGGGTCCGATATTAGAAACACATAACTCCGAGAGGAGTCTATCAATATAAAGTTATGCCATTTGGTTTGTGCAATGCGCCAGCGACATCCCAAAGGATAATAGAAAAAGCTTTCTATGGATTAAAGTGGAACACTACGTTCTATACTTCTATACACTATCGTGTTCGGCAAAAAGTTCCAGGAATATTTAGAAATCTTAATCAAGTATGTGACACATTAGATTCAGCAAACCTGAAATTAAAGCCAGCGAAACTTTTTTCCTCTAGACAGGAAGTAGAATTTCTATGAAATGTAGTTTCAAGAGATGACTTTAAAATTTTGCACCAGTCGGGAAGAAATCACAGTAATGCGGACGCCTTATCCCGATTACCAGAAGGAAAGTTGACGGAGACAAAATATGTAAAAAGTCTGTGCATAACCTTAGATTTAGTACACAATTTAGCACGAAACAGAACTTTGGGAGCAGTTCGGAGCCAAAGAGACATTATAACAAAATTACTGTGCGAAAAACGTACAACGAGGGTACTATCGATAGAAGATTTCAGCCGAAACAAACGGTTGGCACAAAGCTTAAATTAGCTCCGAAGTGGACAGGAGTCTTGTCTATTACTGAAAAGTTTAGTGTTGTGTTATTCGAAATTAGACATTCAAGAAAATCTAATCCCGTTATTTTCCATGCCGACAATCTAAAATGATTTCAAATATGGAAAACTGTTAGAACCAAAACACCATCTCAAAATCAAAGACAATGCGGAGAAAACTACAAAGACGCCCGAGCTGGATCCGTCGATTTCAAAAGTGACCGTCATACCCCTGCACATGAGAGATGCCAGTGCACCAAAAGCAAACCGCGGCCAGTGTATTCCAATTGCAGAGCCGTTTCAAACTGGCCAGTCACGTGATACACAAAGATTGGTTACTCTTACGAAAACCGGGGAAAAGGCATTCGAGTTCCAAAACGTTATGATGACAATATTATGTGAGAAGTGTGGACTACTATTTACATTTGTATCAGATTGGACAGTTTTAGTTTAAAAAGACATTTGAAATAGAAACATGAAGAAAATATAACATTTTTCCATTTTGCAATTTGCCATGAAAGCTTTAAGCGATGGGAGAATTTGAAGACACGTGTTACCACCAGACATGAAGATTTTGCTCAGCAATTAATTTGTGACTTTGATTTGGGTGTATTTGTAAATATTGCGTAATGGATTTCAATAAAAGAATTATTCGACATGTAATCGTAAGTGGTATTTCTAGCGACGATGAGGATTTTGATGTGAACGTGTAAAAAATAGAGAAAACGGACGATGACAGTAAAACTGAGCAGCACTGTGATAATAAATGTGATAAGGATTTGATAGAAATTTCGAGTGACGAGTTTGAAGATGTTGGGGATAAAAAAAGTTGTGACGGTGATGCACACCAAAGGAATTACCGTGAAGAAAAACGTCAAATCAAGCTCAACCATGGTGCCATGATTGAAGAAGACAGGTCCTTTGACATACAATACTCATTAGGACTAGATCCGATGTGCGTAGACATTAACAACTTGACGGAAAAAGTATTGCAGGAAATTCCGGTGTTTCTTTCCGAGTAAAAATAAAAATACAAAACTTTTCCTATAAGCAAAATGTTGTGAAAATGCACTGTAAATATTGTAAATATTGTAATTCTTGTATTTGTTACATTGACGTTTATACTATGCTGGCGAGGTCAAAACTTGCAAAGGGGGAAGTGTAGCAGATTTACAGTAACAGTTGTATTAGACGGGCACGGATCCAGCTTTTTTCATGGAGGGTCCAAAAGGCCAGGGATCTGGGACCTCGTTCCAGGGCGAAGCCTCCGTAATTCCACGTTTTTGCAGACAGTAGTGTATGCGAAATCTGCACCAAAAATTACGGTAGGGTAATTTTTCATTATTATGACCTTTTGAATTCGTCCCCAATGAGCGAATAAAGTCGACCTCGAGAGTTGATGAAGCAATATTAAACGCGGTACTAGGGTGAAAGATGACTTTCTTACAATTGGGAATACCTGGAACACCCCGCCCCCTCTAGATCCACGCTTGTTAGATATCCGTTACCTTTAATGTCATTGAACTGTGTTGGTTAACGCACAGTATTTGCCGGTTTTGGTTCCTAACAATATTGTTACCACTGTAATTTTTGGTTTGCTATTCTTTCTTTTGTATCATATGGATAACAAGTTTAACGGTCTTAGCCCCAATGGGTTGGTCTGTGTCCTGCCTACAAGGTTTTTCTACCACGTTATACTATGACCTTGACATGTGACTGTGAAGAACAACAGAGGTCCTCCGCTTGACATGAGGAGTATGTGTACCAGGTTTGACGGTCCTAGCCCCAATAGCTCGGTCTGTATCCCGCCTACGTTTTCCTATTAGCTGATACTACCACCTTGACCTTTGACCTCTGACTTTGAAAAAAACAATAGGCATCTTCCTCCTATCATGGTGATCAAATGTACCAAGTTGTAAGATCCTGGAGCTTAGGGTTCATTTTACCTATAGAAGGTCCGAACAGACAGACGTACGACGCCATACCATAATATGTCCCGTCTTTGACGGGCGTATGAAAAAATAATACTAAGAATATACTTTATACATGTATTAAAGTCAACAAACAACTCTACAGTACACAATAGCTGTGTAATCATATTATTAATGGAAAATTCAGTGGTGGATCAAGAACTTTTGTCATACTAACAAACAAACTTTCATCAAGGAAAAGAGCACCAAACTTCAATCCCAATCAATTATAATACATAGAGTCTATCGAAAACATCACTAAATGATTTTTTTTTCATTTTTGAAATATAGATAATGGCACGCCATTTGATTTAATTGGGGATTTATGATAACGACTGACACATTGTTTACTTCGCCATTCGGTATATTAAGGAATATCTGAACTAAGTCCGAAACACAGAATTTGAGGCTGAGATTTTCACGTGTTGGAATTTGAGACTGATATTTCGGTTCAGATTTTTACATGTTTGAAATTGAGACTAAGACTGGGGTCAAGATTTTCACATGTCGGAATTTGAGACTGAGATTTGAGTTCAGATTTTTACATGTTGGTGGCCCCAAAGCCAGGGAATCTACAATACGGGCTTTCATGAATCAGTAAAATCTCGGGCAATCTCTACTGAATCTATAGCGGGTAATATCAAAATAACAGTAAAGTAATGGAATAACAAAATTAGATAGGAGAATGTGTCGCGTTATATACGATGCATATACAGCTGAGTTCATAGAGCCTCTCTATCTTTTCTATCCTCAATGGATATCTTTTTCTCACAAATAAAGGGGTAATTTAAATAATCGTCCTTTAAGTTTGTGTAGAATGCATAGTCTTCTTCTTTGGCCCACGCCCACTGCCCGTTGTACTGAGACAACAGGAGTTTGATTGTTGTGGACCGCAATACAGGGCGACGAAAATTACTGTACACCGCGGCAGAACCATCTGAGTGCGTCCATTTGGAATGGTTTCCTACATGGATGGGGCCAATACGAATTTGCCAAGACCCGTTTGGAATCTCATCATCTAAAATTCAGTCCCGAGTCAAAACATTAATTAAGTACATTGCATGACTTTAAACAATCATTTTATCAAATTGCAATTCTGCAGACTTAGCTCTTTCAATGGCGTGTTTTATACAGATATATAGATCTAACTATTTACTTAATAAAAGTAAATCAAAACTGAATTTTCTTTTCTACGTATTCTTACTAGAAAAGACCAAATCCCACGTATATTCAATTCAGAACTAGCAATACCTGGGTGATTTCTCACAATGTCCATTTTTTCATCATAGTAGATACCATAGGACACCATGAGCTCTGTTTTGGGAGCAATGTGTCTCGGAACGACATAGTAGACATGTCTATTGCAGCTTACGGGGAGAACATTTTCCTCTGCGTCCGTTCTTGGGCTGTTTAGGTACCGGAGCCAATTACTGTAGGTAGAATCTGTGCTGTCCACCGCGTAAAGCTTGTTGTTGATTTCTTTCTACATACAAATATATATCTATATCTATCTATCTATCTATATATATATATATATATATATATATATATATATATATATATATAAACAAAGAACCCTTCAGAATTAAAACTTTAACCTGATTTTTAAGCTGTTGTTCAGTACTCTCACACCTGCGATAAGTTAAAATAAAATTGGAAATGAAAAGGAATCAATACCAACAGGTAGAAACGTATATAATTATGTTTCATATTAAGCTTAGTAGAAACACGCGAGTAATTAATCAGGTGAGTAATTACGTACCTGCGAGTACGAGAAAGTAAGTACTAATAAGTAAAGAAATACAGGTAGATACAGGTACCAATTCTTAAGTAAGTAGATAAGGACAATTTATGAAGTACGTGTAGGTAAGTAAGTAGATGAGAACAATTTATGAAGTACTTGTTGGTAAGTAAGTAGATAAGAACAATTTATGAAGTACGTGATGGTAAGTAAGTAGATAAGAACAATTTATGAAGTACGTGTAGGTAAGTAAGTAGTTAAGAACAATTTATGAAGTACGTGTTGGTAAGTAAGTAGATAAGAACAATTTATGAAGTACGTGTTGGTAAGTAAGTAGATAAGAACAATTTATGAAGTACGTGTTGGTAAGTAAGTAGATAAGAACAATTTATGAAGTACGTGTTGGTAAGTAAGTAGATAAGAACAATTTATGAAGTACGTGTTGTAAGTAAGTAGATAAGAACAATTTATGAAGTACGTGTAGGAAAGTACATAGTAATTACGTACATGTAACGCAGTACAACAAAATTAGTACTATAGCTATAACGTTACTTGAGAAAGCAATTACGTAATTATGTACTTATACTAATTACGTAATTATGCACATATACTACTAATATTAAGTGATTATGTACTTATACTAATTACGTAATTATGCACATATACTACTAATATTAAGTGATTATGTACATATACTAATTATGTAATTATGTACATATACTAATTAAGTAATTATGTACATATACTAAATAAATACATAAGAAAGTAAGTGCATACGAGGTCCAAAAAGTTACTAGACATTGGCATCTTTTTGTACGTGGTTTTGATCAACGTACATGTACTGTATATGAAATTTGAAGATAAAATAAGTTACTATTGGTTAATTAATGAACAAAGGCGGAAGGAAACACCCGAAACCATCCGAACAGAACTGCGTGCTATGATAAAATGCTGCGTCAACAGAGACGAAAAAAATAAGTAGTGGTATATAAGATTTTCCAAATGGTGAATGCATGTTCGATGTGGGAGATTTTGCAATTATGAAAATACAAAATCCCGTATCTATACCGGAAGACAAGACGTCTTAAGGGGAGAGAAGTCCCATCTGTTTGTAGAGATCTACGCTTCTCATTATCCTCACTGATGACAGTAAATGATACTCTAGTGTATTTGACTAATGGTTAAGGAGATGTGAGAAGTGTGTGCAGGTGACTTCATCTAAAGATAGAGGATATTCACATCTGCAACATTACTGGGACTTCAGTGTGATTTAATGTCGTACTGAACCGTACGGCTTGTATATACAAAGTGTTTATTTTGATGTCAGATTTAAAACTATTGCGCAGTGCCTTGACTATTATGGTCTACATCAGAATATTAGTTTACACAATTGCTATGGTGATTACTCAAAAGACAAAAATAGCCTGTGTGCACGAACTGCTGGGACAGCCCTTGTATGAGTAAATACAAATAGGTAAGTTAGTAAGTAATAATGCGAGTGACTATTCATATATGTAAGTAAGTGCTGATAACTTACAATCCACGCATACGAAGCGTCTTTGACAACATCAGCTGGAACCGTTACCCCTTCATAATATCCCAGAATCGTATTCCTAGGTATAAACATGTCCGCCCAAGCACCAAGACCGGCATTCGGAATGGACGAGTTCCGAATGGAAATTCCAGGAGGTGTTGTCAAAATTGCCCGATCTTTTTGACCCCGGGGCACCTGTATTGTAGATCATGGTTTGACTGAGATAAATTGGTTCCCGCAGTCTCAGAGCGATAAAATAGATTCTATAACAACTTCATTCTTACCTTTATATCTTGTAGAGAGTTCACTAGGCTTGACTGTACAAGTCCGAATGTTTCCAAACGGCACACTAATCAGTGAAAGAAAATATCTTTTATAAATCTTGTTCAGTGCATGTGCTTTGTAAAAATAGCAAATCGAGCAATGAATATTCACATATCCAAGTTGGTATTTGTCCATGTACGAGGGTTGTTTGATTTGTAATGTGTATTGTACGATATCTCAAAAGCATTCGACTCAAACAGTGAAATGAACATGCACTCCTTTAAAGTATTCTCCGTGGTTTGAATCCATTTCTGAAATGTGTTACGGTACGCTGATTTAGGTAGACATCTGAGGCACTGACTTATGGCTGAGCCAAGGTTTGTCGGGACTTGTAACGACGACCAGATAAGAACGTTTTAAGTTTTGGAAAAAGGAAAAAGTCGCATGGGGCTAGACCTGGAGAGTATGGTGAGTGTGGCAAGACGACAACCTTCTACGACTTCAAAAATTGCTTCACAAGCTCAGGTGTATGTGATGGAGCGTTATCTTGAATTAGACGAACATGCCTAAATCCTGACACAGGGCGTCGTTTATGATAATATTTCTTGAGCTTTTTTAGTATAACATCTGGGTAATACCGACCGGTAACACTTTTGCCCTTCGGCACCGGAATTTATACGGCTATACCATCACATGAGAAGAATATGCAATAAAGTACCCTTCTTTGTGCTTATGGTTCTTTTGGCAACTATAGATTTCTACCGTGTTTAGTTAGCCATATTTTGTTTTCAATTTTCCTCACTGGTTCGAAATAGTGAACCCATGTTTCGTCACCAGATACAATGTTTGCAAATTGTCTTTGATTGAATTTGGGACACATTTTGAGCAATTGCTTAGCGGTTTGTACTCGTACCTGTTTTTTGGTCATCTGTCAATAAATGCGGTATCCATCTGGCAGAAATCTTTCGTACTTTCAAAATACGCTTTAAAATGAAATGCAACCGCGATAGCGATATCCCCACAGCTTTGGCAATATCACGTATCGTGTACCTGCCATCATTTTCAATTATTTCCCTGGCTTTTGAGACATTTGCCTTGCTTGTTACAGTCACAGGTAGGCCAGATTTTGCTACATCTTTGACGGACTCTGTGTCAGTCAGAAATTTCTTTCTCCACCTACGAACTGTCTCATAAGATACCTTATCAGACCCATAAACTTCCCCCAATTCAGTACAAATCTGTATTACCAAATGACATTTTATTTTGTTCCTTTGCTTCGTAAAAACGCATTCAACAGTTCTGTTTTGATATTGCGTTTTCAATGACTTTACATTAAGTCTATTATGTGATAGATTTCCTTTTATTTTTCACAGACATTTTGTATATTTTTGTAAAGAAACTGTTTCATGAAATTGTTGTGAATACCATTATATCGTTAAGACCAGTTTTTGTGAAATTTTGATAATGCTATTGAAGAAAAAATGCAATTTTCTACCATTGATATATGATGATGTTTATGTACGTCTCACATCTTAAAAGGTGTGATGACCTATATATTTTATTTGATAATTAATTAGTTTTAACTCCACATAAACAAACTACACTTTTGTCAGATAAAAATTCGACTATGGAGTTACCTTAATTCAATAATTACTGCGGCCATAAAAATTTGTGCTTTGTGCAACGAAACTGTCTTTGACAAGCAATCATATAACCCCAGCACCTCTATTTGTTTCTTTGTTAGCTGTTCAATGTCGAAATATTCATATCTGTACACATATAGGTTCTGTCATTGTAACCATCGTTCTCTTTGTGATACAAAGGAAGATACTGACTTGTTTCGTGGTAGTGTTTCAGTTTGTCGGCCACCTCCTGTGGAGTCAGTACATCGCGATTTCTTTTCCTTCTGTGGTGTTGATTCTGTGAAGATTCAAAGTACACTACAAATCACATTTCACGATATTTTATAATCCTCGAGGTTTTAATCTTTGCGAAATTTCAAGTGAAGTTTTTACTTTCGGAAAAAAAAAGTTACAGTAGAATACCATACCTCAGGTCCGTTAACGACATACGCCACATTTCTGACATTTTTTATAAAATTATTTTTTCATCTCGTCTATACGAAGAGTTCTTGTATGGTTTCCAAAATTAGTAAACATGACCATGCTTTGTATGTCAGCATGGGTAGCTCAGTGGTTAGAACTACTAACCAGTAATGCAAGGGTTCCGGGTTCGATACCGGATTGTTCCAAAGATTTTTCTACACTTCTTTGTTACATTTAAACTTACTGCAGAACATAAGAGCTGCCTTTATCCTTTTACTTGCAACAACTAGGAACATGGTAAAACACCCTAAGATTTTCGTTGAAACAATACAGAGTGCAAATGAATTGAATGTAAAGTATCACAAATCATTATATATTACTGAGAAACGTCGCCTGTGTCGTTAAAAAGAGGGAAATAGATAACACTTGGACGAGCGATTATATAAACTACTCAAAGTTTCATAAGGATCATATTTTTCAGCACTTGTAAAACTTTCAACAAAGGTGAATGACAATCAACACAGAGTGATTTATGTTCAGAAATGTTTACTTCAAGAAATTGTGACAGAAAAATTTGGCAAACATGACATTTCATCGCATACTCCTAAGGTAAAGGGGGAGTACCCTGAAAAGCATGGTAATTTCATGATCACAGAATTGTTTAAACTCTGCACATTCCATTTCACACTGCACAAACAAGTGTCAATAGCGAGTATGGCCTCCGTTAGCTCCAATGACAGCTTGGCAACGTCGTCTCATGCTTCCAACGAGGTTTTGAATGGACGCAAGAGAGATATTGTTCCATTCTTGGATCAGAACATTTTCAAGTTCCTGGAGGGTGGCTGGTTGTACAGGACGACGTGAAATCGCTACCTGAAGCATATTCCAGACATGCTCGATAAAGTTGAGGTCTGGAGAACGAGCTGGCCAGTCCATACGAACAATTGTCTCACGTTCCAGGTACTCGTCCACCACCCTAGCACGATGTGGACGTGCATTATCGTCCATGAGGATGAAGTCAGGACCAACAGCACCAGCATATGGTCTCACGTACACATCCAGGACTTCATCCCTGTAGCGCACTCCGGTCATCGTGCCTCGCCTTAGGACATGGAGATCAGTTTGTCCAGCTCGACTGATTCCTCCCCAAATCATCAACGACCCACCACCATATCTGTCATGTTCAGCAACATTAGCGTCCTGATATCGTTCTCCTGCCCTTCTCCACACTCGTGCACGACGATCTGTGAAGTCAACACAAAACCTCGACTCGTCTGTGAAAAGTACAGGGGCCCAATCAGCAACCCTCCAATTCACATGAGCCCTGGCCCAATTCAAACGAGCTTGTCTGTGTCGCTGAGTAAGAGGGATGCGAATACAGGCTCTCCGGGAACGAAGACCACCTTCATGAAGATGATTACGCACAGTTTGCGTGGAAATGTTAACTCCAGTTGCATTCAGAAGATCATTTCTAAGCGCAGTCGCCGTTGCAAACCGATGACGTCGTGCTGAAATCAAGAGAAAACGGTCATCTTGCTGCGTGGTGGACCTTTCTCTGCCGCCTCCATGTCGATGAGAAGCTGAACCATGAGCTTGATACCGGTTCCAAGCTCTGCAAACAACGCTCTGACTGACACCCAATAGCTCTGCAACGTGACGTTGTCTTGCACCATTTTCGAGCATTCCTATGCATCTGGCCAATTCTTCAATAGTCAAACGACGTCTTTGACGTTGTGGAGGCATTTTCATAGAGTAACAGTGACTTAAACAAGGTCAGATGTAAAGACAATGGCCAAATTCAAATCAACGACAAGCACTCAGAAATGTGAATAATGTGGGTACCATGCTTCACGTGCTACTCATGATCACTGCAGCATGCATTTCCCTACCTAACCTGTGTTTTGAGGCTCAAGAGGGGTCAGTCCAACACTATGATGAAATTTGCGTGTCTTATCAATTCATATATTGATTTTATAATGTAAGAACTATATGATCCTTATCAAACTTTGAGTAGTATATATATATATATATATGTGTGTGTGTCTGTGTGTGTGTGTATGTGTATCTGTGTGTGTGTCTGTGTGTGTCTGTGTGGTGTGTGTGGTGTGTGTGTGTCTGTGGTGTGTGTGTGTGTGTGTGGTGTGGTTTGTGTGTGTGTCTATGTGTGTGTGTGTGTGTCTATGTGTATGTGTGTGTGTCTGTGTGTGTGTGTGTCTGTGTGTGTGTGTGTGTCTATGTGTGTGTGTGTGTGTGTGTGGTGTGTGTGTGTGTGTGTGATGTGTGTGTCTATGTGTGTGTGTGTCTATGTGTGTGTGTGTGTGTGTCTGTCTATGTGTGTGTGTGTCTGTGTGTGTGTCTGTGTGTGTGTGTATGTCTGTGTGTGTCTATGTGTGTGTGTCTCTCTCTGTGTGTGTGTGTGTGTGTGTGTGTGTGTGTGTGTGTGTGTGTGTGTGTGTGTGTGTGTGTGTGTGTGATGTGTGTGTCTATGTGTGTGTGTGTGTCTATGTGTGTGTGTGTGTGCGTGTGTGTGTGTGTGTCAAACGACACGAACAGCAAATTTTCGGAATGACCTGCCCCTTCCTCGGGACGATGATAAAAAACATTTGTATAACTAAAAAGGTAATAGAAAGAAGAAGCAAACCTAAACTACAAAAGCCTGAAAAATAACAGGGCCTCTGCATATTGAAAAATCGTCACGCTTTACAAACATTTAAAAAGCACATCTATTCACATCGATGGTCGGGTATCATGGGACAGTTTGGCACTGTAGGCCCCGTCAACTTTCTTAAAAAATGAATATACCCCATATCTGAAGGGAGATGACAGGTGTAAAGATGTGTAGAATAATTGCAGAATACATGCCAAGTGTAGCTGAGTGCTTGGTGGAAAAAAATTACGTGCAACATGTAGGTGTCACCATGATGCCTAGTATATAGATGGGTGAAAATACAAAACTAGGACATGCTGTCAGTTGCTAAAGAAATTCAGACTAAGAGCTATAGGGTCCAGTAAAAGGTATATAGTCGGTTGGGAAGGTGGATGACCCCAGATGAAAGGTAGATTCTTGGGAAGGGCAGACAGGGTTCTTGATTGTGCACAGTGTGTAAATCCCCTCGCACGGGACTCTGATGGTATGTGAGTGGTGCAGATTTAGCCCAAATGAGAGAAAATTAAAGGCAAGAAGTGGGTACCTGCTCAGGACATGATTTGTGCACCAACACCTGCACGCATGGATGACATGTAATTTGGGGTCCTAATTTCTTTACTACACCAATATGAAATACAAGTATGGAGAAAACAGGGTAGTGTGATTTTTCATCAGCCTGTCATAACCTGACTTTGATGCATACCCCTTACCCACATGTTACAGAACCAATAAAACTGTGGGCTGAGCTAGTACGCCTATTACAGTGGCTGGTTTAGGACAGGTGGAAGAATTGGTTTTTAAAAATTCATTCCCACGAAATAAAGTCATTGCCTACGAAATTAATTTCGTTAACACGAAATAAGATTCTCTCAATATGCTCTTGTCAACGGACTTCTAAGCTTGCCAATTTCACCAAGTCCATGACATGCACGAGAAAAAGTGAAAACTGAAATACATTATGTATTAATCAACTTTTGAAGCATCATATCATCTGCATATCATTAAAAATAACACTTTGCGAGCAGTTTGTGTGAGAACGACTTATGCTTTACGCTATTTTCTGTTTTAAGATCCACTGCTTTTTTCGTTTTAAGATCCACTGCTTTTTTCGTTTTAAGATCCACTGCTTTTTTCCGTTTTAAAATCCGCTGCCTTTTTTTCCCTGACATTACAGGGTTCTCCGGGTACAGCCCCAGTATTGTAGACAAACATTTTGTGTGCATGTAGTATTAGTAGAATCTTGAAATAATTCAAACAGTTCTTTCTTTATTTCCAATAGTGTTCTCCGTAACAAATTGAAGCTTCAATTTCGTTTTTAACCTCTCGTTTGTTTAAAATTGGAGTCGTTAAAAGCACATAGAAAGCCTATCATGTTAATATTCCCAAATGACAACAGATGTTCATCGCACTCCAAAATGAACGAACAGTTATAGATATATATATCATATATGAACTAAAGTTACTTAACGTGCTACAGATTTATTGTGGATTGCATAATCGCATGACATAATTTTACTAAATGATTTTATACAACGGCAATATGAAATCGATAACGAGTTTTTGTTTATGTATTGACTTGGGTAATAAAAGTGAATGTAAACATATAGTCTGCTCTTATTGGAAAAAACTTCGTGGGAACGAATATTTTTTCGTGAAAATGAAATTTAAATTCGCGGGAACGACGAATTTCGTATGAAACAATTTTATTTCATGAGAACGAAATTTGAATTAATGAAAACGAATTTTATTTCGTGGAAACGAATTTTATATCATGGGAAAGAAATTTAAATTCATGAAAACGAATTTTATCTCCAGGAACGAATTTTATTTCGTGGGAAAGAAATTTAAATCCATGAAAACGAATTTTATTTCGTGGAAACGAATTTTATATCATGGGAAAGAAATTTAAATTCATGAAAACGAATTTTATCTCCAGGAACGAATTTTATTTCGTGGGAAAGAAATTTAAATCCATGAAAACGAATTTTATTTCGTGGGAACGAATTTTACTTCGTGGGAAAGAAATTTAAATTCATGAAAGCAAATTTTATTTCGTGAGAACGAATTTTATTTCGTGGGGATGCATTTGTTTTTAAAGACATCTCATCCATCTATCCTAAACCAGCCACCGCAGCGGACTAAACAAAATACAACAAAGAACGGCCATATGAAAAG